>PVHY01003991.1:0-24882 GCA_004024945.1 Uropsilus gracilis
TATTTGTATATATACCAAGAGACAGATGTGTGTGTGTGTGTGTGTGTGTGTGTGTGTGTGTGTGTGTGTGTGTGTGTGTGATGAATAAAAAAGAAGATGGAAGAGATGCACAGGGCAAGATACATGGGAAAACAGAGCTGCAATGCTCTTGACCTTCTCAGTTTCCCCAAATCTCCACATGTTCACCATTGTGTGCCCTTTTGGGTTTGTATGGAGACTTGATAGCTTATGCATAATTAAATCATTGCCATTGGTGATTGAACTCAATCTCCTGCCTCTTGTTCAATACCACCAAGCAACTAACTCAAGTCTGACTCGAAAATATCAGATCCCACGAGTGGAGGGCTCCCCTCCCCCACTTCAGATGCCAATCCCACAAGCAGGTGGTCCTGTGTGCTCTTGATGAACTGGTTACAGATCAGCAATTCCTACAACTTTCTCCTTGGAGTCAATTTGCTAGTGCAGCTCACAGAACTCAGAAGGACATTTTACGTGTTAGATTATTAATGTGTTTTAAAAGGATCTAACAGACAGACAGATGGAAGAGATGCACAAGGCAAGATACGTGGGAAGACAGAGCTCCCATGCTCTTGACTGTCTCACTATGCCCAGATCTCCACATATTCGCCACTGTGGAAGCTCCCCAAATCCTATCCCTTTGAGTGGAGACTTCATAGCTTATGCATGATTAATTAAATCATTGCCATTGGTGATTGAACTCAATCTCCAACTTCTTTCTTCTCCTCAGAAGTTGGGATTGGGGGTGGTACTATATGATACAACCTCTAATCGCAGAGTTATTTCCCCTGGTAACTGTCTCCCATCCCTGAGTTACTTCAGGCCTTTGCAAAAGTCACCACAGTGATACAGCAGATGAAACTGGCTTGTTTTTTTTTTTCTTTTGCTACTATGATTTAGGAAATTTCAAGGATTTTAGGAACTCTGTGCAAGGAACTAGAATAAAAAAAATAAATATTTCATATTATCTGATACTAGCATTTGTCATTAGGGAAATTAAGGCAAAAACACAGACACCATTTCATACCACTAAATTCTCTAAAAGTAAAAAGACAGAAGACGACAACTATCAACAAGAGCAATTAGAACCTTCATTGTTGCTGGTAGGAATGTAAAATGGTACAGCTATTCCACTCCTCAGTGACTTGGAAATTAAAATTTACATTCACCTGAAAACTGGTACATGCATGACATGGATTCGAATGTTGAATTCAAATGTAGTATCTCTGCACAATGAAATATTATTCAGCAGGGGAAAAAAAGAGAATGCAGTATGGCTACAGCCATGAATGGATGAGTCTCGAAAATACTAAGTGCAAGAGGCCATTCAACAAAGGCCACATGCTACCATCATTACCTTTATATGAAATGTACAAAATAGGCAAAATCATGGAGACGGAAAGATTAGTTGCCTAGAACTGTAATTTGGGGTGGGGGTGGGGAGGCTGACTGGGACTGAGTGCTAATGGAACTTTAGGGAGTGAAAAAAAATGTTTTCAAATTAGTGGTGATAGCTGCATAACTTTGTGAAGAAACTAAAAATCAGTAAATGATGTACTTTAAAGGGGTGAATTTCATAGTACATGAATAATAGATCAATCAAGCTATTATTTTTTTAACTCAGTCTTGTAGTAAAGATTAAATAAAGGATATGATCAGTCTTTAAAAAAAATAAAAACTGTGAGAGGAGATTGGAGATGCACACTCAGCATCTCAAAATCAGGCCAAAAATGCTTGCACAATAATTTGAAGATGAAAATCATTCAATATTTATGGCTGAGGCCATGTTCTGTAGCATGTGTGACTCATCCTGACCTGAGATATCAGATGAGGAAGATTTTGCCTAGCGGAGGATCAGGCGACTCTGCTGCTTCTTGTGTAAAATACACAAGCAGAGGTTTTGCATATGGAAAACAGAAGCAGGGTTGGGTGTGCAGAGAGGTCTCCAGAGGTGAGAAGTAGCCCAGAGTCCAAACCACATGTAGTTGCTATGGGAAAAACAAGAACGTCTTTTTCGAGCTGTCACTCAAGTTTTTCTATTTCTCCATAATAGGGCCTAATCATGAGTATTTTTGAAAATCATTTATTTTATCAACAGTATAAGTCAGGTTTTCGAAGTCAGAATTTGTCAACAGTTGGTACCTCCACCAATTTCTCCCCACTTGTTAGTCAAACAGCCTATCAGTTCAACATGAAGTTTCTAGTGAAGTTTGCAGCATCTCAGTTGATGATGCCTATTTTTTCTTTAAAAACACTGCTTAGTTAAACCAAGGAAAAAATGAATTTTTGTGAACCAGGCCTTCCTTTTCTTTTTCAATTTAATTGGTTTATGACATTACATAGGTTTCAATGTATTGATTTACATATCAGCATGTTACTGATGTTACTGATAATGTTTCTATATTATGTTTATCATCCAAAGTCTACTTTGCATCAGCACCCTACAATTGTCCCCTTTCACCCAATTATATGCCTTTAGACCTTTGTCTTTCAAACTTTAAGGTATTTTCTTTAGAAGTTAATGAATAAAATCTCAGGTAGTTTTATGACTATCATGTTCTTCTTTGCCTTCTTTAGACAGCACACAAATATAGACAGTAAGCCACAGAGACAGAGCCACCAATATTTAGCATCCTGAAAAGACAGGTGTAGTTTTCTAACTCTCTTCTCCCTGTGTCTGATCCAAATTCCTCTGTCTCAATGACATAGGAAGTTCAAGTAGAAACAAAATATTCTTGGAAGAAATACTTGCCAACATTATCACAGAGGGTATAGGATTGAAATTATCCATCCACAGATGTCACTATCATGTAATAAATTCTCCACAATCTTGCTAAGTCTTCTGAAGCAGGAGCACGTGACACAAGCACAAGCTTGAAATGTGTTTGCATGGCTGAATTGCTCTCTTAAGCTCCGGGATTCACTACGAGAAGGATATATTCCGGGAAACCTGATTTGGCCTGCATCCCAGAACAAAACATGTCGAACCAGCCTGAACCCAGCCTGCAGCCGGGAACCTGGAACAAAATGTCAACCCAGACAGGTTGCGGCCAACTCAGACCCATGAGCATAATAGAATAAAAGATTGATGTTTTAAAACCACAGACTTCAGGGATGGTTTGTTACACAGCATATTACGGTGCTCATTCACTAATGGATGCATACCCTCTTCTGCTGCAAGTAAACCACTGGATCCTACCCTTTCAAGAGAAACAGTGCGTGGGGTTTGTCCAATAAAGTTCTTTAATGGGAGCAAATGTTCTTTCCCTTTAACTTAGTCTCTGTCGAGAATTAAGCTAAGCTACTTACCGGTACTTCTGACTCAGTACCCATTTTGTTTGACTGTGGGGCTTGCAGGTGACCTGATACTAGTCCAATTACACCAGTGCATGTCGGCATGATAGCCTGAGGAACTGCAAACAAATGTAAGTTCCTGATATTAAAAGCTGGCAATCAGGGAACAAGGATATCAGGGCTGGCCAGAAGCAGGTTTGTTAGTACCGGAACTGACTCAGCAGATTCATATCCAAAGGCTGAGTGCCCCTAACAGGGAGTTAAGGATTAATATACACTTTACATGCCCTGGTGTTCCAGGTGGACTATCACGGGTGATAGTACAAAGCCTGATATGGCAAAGACAGAATGAGGAAGAGTCAAGGAGAAACTGGGCTGCATAAACTGAGCAGTATACTGAGTCAGTCATGGGTTGTTTATCTAGACATCTGCCACCCCCACCCTGGCTCTATTTCTTAAGTCACTCTGCTCAGCAGATTTCAGGTTATCATGCTTCCCCTGGTCATCACACTCCAATATGACTCTATGACTCCCTCAACATTCTCCCTGACCATCCAGGGTCCTTCTCTTGTGTGCCCCACATAAGACCCCCCCTGCTTTTTACAGGTTTAAATTCACCAATCTCACCTCCACCCAGGAAACCCAAAGGACTACACCCATGGACCTTAGCCAAGTCTTGCTCCTGCTCCCTACCCCTGACCTTGACCTCCGCATGTGGCCCCTTCAGTCATGTGCGCATTTCCTTCAGGACCCTGTAATAAACCTCATCCTTACAGCTCCACTCATTATTCAATGTAAAGGACGACAATTTTTTTAACATCAGATAACCATAAGAATAATTTTTCCCTAAGAAACAGGAAAAATCACTGCTTTTGAAACAAGGGAAATATTTACTAATAGTCTTGAATATAGCTTTCTAAAGCCCTTGCAGTACTTAACCTAGGGAGTCTATAGGTAGCATTCGGAAAGTTTGTAAACTTGGATGGGATGAGGTTACATCTTTATTATCACTAATTTCTAACTGACATTTCACATGTTTCATCACTTCTAGAGGTTGGACTGTTAGCAGCACCTGTGATTCACTTGTAACTAAGAGAAGTCACAGATATTTTTATATTGCAGTTATTGTATCTTAAAATATTGCTTCTGCTCATCATTGCTTTGAAAAGATTGCACTCAGTGAGTGTACTCTTGGATTTCTGACATTTCATGTGTTAGTAAAGAAGCACATTAGCAAGCACATTAGCAACCATATTCTATTTAAAATCTTTTGATAATCATACTTTAGTATAATACTATGTTGTCGAGTATGCACTTGAAAATGTTTTCTGCTAAGCAGTTAGAAACTCACTGGGTTGCCAGAAGGTAAGATTAAGGCCCCTTGCTCTTCAGTGTACAAGACTAGTAGTGCAAACAGCTTCCCAGCATCTTTTAAAGTAATAGTTACTTTTCCTTTGCCCCCTCCGCAGTCTTTATTACGTGTTTGGGAGTGGATTCAGGGAAGATTTTGCTCCTGATCCCTGCAGCTCTGGACACTCTTGCAGGTGACCAAAAGACCCCCAACAGCCTTTCCCTTTCAGTTTCATTCTTCCCTCCCTGCAAGCCCAGGTTTTATTGCCTGATCAGACAAGCTCCCTGAGTGAGGTGCACTGCTGCTTTCCTCCCGGGCAAAGGTTTACAACTCCTGTTTGCAAGGCTCCAGGAGCTGTTAATGCGTGTTATTAATTGAGACCTGATTTGCATACCTTATGGATTATGTGTGGTGTGTAGCCACCGAGGATCAAAGCTTGCACATACAACCTGCCCCACCCAGCCCTGTAGGGGCCTGGATTTGCCCAGCTCTGCTCTTCCATGCTTGCTGAGAACAAGGAAAGAAAAGGTTTCCCCTGCCAGGGCCAGGATGCCCCTGGAAATGGAATTAGCACACTCCCCCCAAGTTCCCCCAAGGACACAAAGGAAGTCCTTCCAACTGTGCAAGCTTTGAAGGACCACAGCGTGAGGTGTGTGATTTAGCCAGTGATAGATTTTTGCTGGCACCCCTGCCCCCAAGTCAACCGATGGGGAGCGTGCTGACATTAGAATTCTGAATTGGTTTTTTTTTTAATTGGGGGGGGTGGGGGTGGCTTTTTAAATCATAGCCTTTAAGTGCTCTTTGTGTTTATAATTAGCCCTAAGCCTGGGATGGCTCCATCCGCAGCAAGCACCGTGCAGGCACCCGCCCCCATTGCTTGCCCAAGTGCCGTTAATTAGCCCTGCACACATCGGCAAGCCTGATTGGCAGCAGTTTTGCAAAGGGCCCCCAGCCCTCTCGGCAAACAAAGAGAAACGTCTTAGCATCTTGGCATCCGAGCTGTCATCTGGATTCTTTGCTTTTTGCAGTCTGCCACTGCAGAGAGTTTCGTGGTTGCATTTATTTATTTTGAAATGTTAGTACCCGTGTTTTGGTAGAAATCTGTAAATCCGGTGTTTAAGAAATAATGTCGTGTCTGAGATTTGTCACAACTCCAAGAAGTGTTAGGATGGGGGCAGGTGTCTTCATTTTTAGATTGGAAATAGGGCTAACCGTTTGGAAAAACGGCTTGGCAGTGTCATGGAAGTTAAACATAGACATGCCCTATGACACAGCAACTCCACACCGAGGTGATGCCCACAGAACGTCACATATATCCCTCCCCCTCCCCAAGTACTTAGATGGGCCTAACGGCACTGTCAGAGTCTCAAACTGAAACTGCCCAAATGATTTTGAAAAATCGTGGTGAATTCGCACAATAGATATTATATAATAGTGAGAAGACAGCTACAATAATGCAATAATATGAAGACATCTCAGAAAGATAAAAGCATAATAAGAATCTACTGTTTCTATTTCTATAAAGGACGAAGATAGGTAGAAACTATCAGTCCAAAGAATGGCTAACTTTGGATGAGCTAAGCCAGTGGTGAGCAGAGAATTCTGATAATGATCTAGAAGTTGACTTGTAGGTGGATTATAACTGTTTGGTGTCTTGCGTTGGAAAGTTGGATGTGTGTATTTTTGCATGTACATTGTACTTTAGTAAGTAGTAAAAAATTTTTGTTTTATTGAGCTATATTGAGGTTACATTCTCAGTAAGAAATTTTCAGGTTGACCTGGGCTATTAGTAACTAGAGAGGGGAAAAAGTTGATTTTTGCCTCCCTGGCCAGTTATCCAGGCTGGGAAGTGGAGTCTGGAGACCTGGGTCTGGAGACCTGGGTCTGCTTTGGAAACTGGAGTTGCCTGGCCATGGACTGTATTTCTGGAAGCCTAGGATGCCATGCCAAGAGTCTTGGGGAAGTCTTGGGGAACAATGCTCATGGAAACTATTTAGAGGACCTGAAACATTCTAGAGTCAGGAATTAGAGCAAAAGAGGATGCAACTAAATGCAAAATCCCCATGTTCATCCCCTAAGCACTGTGGGCATGGTGTCTAGGACCTTAAAATCCTATTAAAAAAAAAAGCTGAGGGGTGAAAAAAATGGGGAATGACTCCAAAATGCAGGGCAGAAATATATATAATGTTTAGTTGTCAAAAAAATATAACATTGCGCAAGTAATTCTGTGTTACATTAATGAACATCTAAACCAGGTGAGGATCTTGTTTCACTGAAGTTGCTGGTCCAGGAAATCTGGGTGGAGCCCTGAGACTCTGCATTTCCAACAAACTCCCAAGTGATGCCAATGTTTCTAACCTATGGAGCCATACTGAGTGGCAAACCAACTCAACTCTTCCATGCTTATAATAGATGTCAAAAGAATATAATGAATTTTTACAAAACGCAAATTAATTTTTTTTATACTAAGTCTTGCTATTTTTCCAGGGGAACTGCAGGCTCACGTTGCCCGGGATACCACAGACTCAAGTGATCCCCAGCCTCAGCTTTCCAGGTAGCTGGGATTACAGGCGTGCGCCACCACACCCAGCTATTTGTGTTTGTTTGTTTGTTTGTTTGTTTGTTTGAGACTAGGTTTGCTATGTTGCCCCAGGCGGGTCTTGAGCCTGCGGACTCAAGCGATTCCCAGTCTCAGCCTCGCTTCGTAGGCTGCGATTAAAGGCATGTGCCACTGTGCCCAGCCTTGATTAATTTTTGATTGTGCTAAAATAGATAAAATAGGGGTGGGGTGGGAAAAATAAAATAGATAAAATACACTTCACCATTTTAATTAATTTAAGCGAGCAGTTCAGGGGCCCTAATGCACATTATTGTGCAACCACCACCACCGTCTATGTCTGATATTTTTTCATCTTCCCAAATTGAAACTCTGTGCCCACTAACTAACTCTGTACCCATCCTATTTTCTCCCCGTCTCTGGTACATACTGTTCTACCTTCTGTCTCTATGAATTTGACTACCCCAGGTACCTCATATAAGTAGAATCATATAATACTTATCCTCTCCTGTCTATTGTATTTCACTTAGCACAATTATCATCAAGTTTCAACCATGTTGTAACATGTATCAGAATCCAATCCCTCTTTTAGCAGGATGATATTCTGTTGTTTTGTTACCGGATTTCAGTATGTCTAAATAGCTTGCTTATCTATTTTTACATCAATGAACACCTAGACTGGTTGACCCTTTGGCTATTGTGCATAATGCTGCTGTACACATAAGTGTACAAATGTCCATTCAAGTCCCTGTTTTCAGTTCCTTAAAAGTATATACCTGGGAGTGTAATTACTACAGCACATGATATGTCTATGTCTAATTTTTTTGAGAACAAAATACTAATGATTTTAAAACTTGTAGTAGACTTCCCTTTGGATAACCCAAGTGAAATCATCTCCCATTTATGCCCATATGAACTGTGGGCAAGGCCTGCTACTGCTTTGACTAATATGATATAGATCCCAAGACCAGATCTTAATTGACCTGGCAGCTTCTGTCTCCTCCCTTATTCTTGGAACAGTGCTTCTTGGACCCCAGCCACCATGCTGTGAGGCAGTCCAAGCAACCACATGGAGAGTCCAACCTGGAGAACCAAGCACCCAACTGACAGCCAAGTGAATGTCTATTCTAGCTCCATCTGACTCTAGATGGTCATTCCAGGTTCAAGCTCAGCTGAGCTCCTGGTCAAACCTTAGAAACAGCAGTGCCCCCACTGTCCCAGCCAACCCCACATGGAACAGAAGAGTCACCCCATCAACAAGAATATGTTGTTTCAAACCACTAACTTTGGAGGTCATTTGTTACACAGCATTAGCTAACTGTGTAGCAAACAGTAGCCAAAAAACTCTTTCAAATCTTTCAGAGCAAAAACATTATACCAAATGTGATATTTGGGTAGAACTTGGATATTTGGTGCATAATAAAATAGGCCCACAGTCTTAAAAGATAGTAACTACCCAGGGTCCTTATGAAAGAAAAGATGCAAAGTGACTGGTGGGTCATGGCTCCCTATTGATGGTGGAATCAATAACTCCATCAGGTTTTTTGTTACTTCTGTCATGTCTCTTGGTTTGTTGAGTTAAAGGTCTGGCTGGCCCAGAGCAATATGCCCATTAGCTACTATCATCCTTCTACCAAAGAAACAGCAGGGGATATTTCCACATATGCTTCTTGGCATATGGCTTTTGGGGATTTGAACTCTTAATTAGAAGCTTCCTTTTGCCCAGAAATTATTGTGCAGCTGAATGATAAGAAGAAATTCAGCCAAGTCAGATCATGGATTCCCAGGAGCATAGAAAATAAGCAGCCCTAACATGAAGTCTTGAAAGCAATGATTGAGACGTGACGCTCGCTCATGCAGCCTGTGTCTCTGAGCCCTCTCTGAATGCCAGATACAACAAGGAAGCCAGCTTCTGCCCTGCTCAGCTGTCCCCACCTGGGGTCCCAAGGTTCATACCTGCAGTATCTGCCTGACCTTAAACAAGAAGAATGGTGGATTCAGCACATTCTGTGTGCTGCACAGGGCTAAGCTGGTCATTGGATCTATGTGGTAAATAAAATAGACATAGTCCCTCCTGTCTGAGAGTTTGCATCTCAGTAAAGGAGTTAGACTGAAATCTGGCACTAAGGGACACCAGGGCTGGCAAGATGCAGGTGTATTTGCCCCAGTACTTGCTCAGCAGAGTCACATCCCAAGACTGAGTGCCCCTACTAGGAAGGTAAAGGTTTATACACACTTGGTATGTTCTGGTTTTCTAGGTGGCTATCATTGGTGGTGGTTAGTACATGACCTGACATTTTGAAGACAGAATGAGGAATATTGAAGGAGAAACTGGGCTGCATACTGAAAGGTTAGTTAGAAGGCACTGGGAGTCTCCACCAATGAGAGCCTTAAAGATGCTAAACAACTGCCAGGCACAGTGGCCTGTAATCCCAGCTATTTGGGAGGCAGAGGCTAGGAATCACTTGAGTCCACAGGTTCAAGACTACCCTGGGCAACATAGTGAGACCTACTCTCAAAAAATAGCTGGGTGTGGTGATGTGCACCTGTAATCCCAGCTACCTGGGAGGCAGAGACTGGGGATCACTTCATTCCCCAGGTTTGGTACTATACCGGGCAACATAGTGAGACCTAGTCTCTAAAAATAAATAAATAAAAAACAAAAATAAATAAAATAAAAATAAAGATGCTAAACAACTTCCCTATGGACATCCTCCAGTCCAAATGTCACCCTCTGGCTATAACCCAAACTGCTGTGGAACTCGCCTGCCAACTTCAACCTTACCCATCGACCTCAACCTCACCCAATGACCTTGCCCACCAGGACAGCAGAGGAAAAAAACAAACTGCTCATCGTACCTGGCCCTATCCCCCACATCCCTGCCACCCCCTCAACATTAAGTGCAACTTTGCTGACCTTGATCTAGGATCAGCAAACCTCACCCAGGAGGGCAGTAATAAAGACTTTTCTTTATTTTATTTGGTCTGGTTTCTGTTCTCTCCTTTCTCACGTCCTTTCACAAACTAGTCAACTAAGTCAGTAAGTCATGGGTTGTTTATCGGGATCCCCAGGCTGCAATTCTTAGGTCACTGTGATTCAGGGTCATTGGGCTGGATGGGCAGCCAGGGTTTCTGGTAGTGATGTAGTTGAAAATTGTAGTGGGTGCCATATTATCCTAGTGGGCAGGGCCTGAGAGAAAGACCCACAAGAAGAAACAGGAAGTGTGAAAAGGGCACACATAAAAAGTAGGCCCGAAGCAGCTGAGAAAGGTGTGAGAGACGTGAGAGTGATAGAAAAGAGCCAGTAGAAAAGAGCCAGAGTGGCTGGCCTGGGCAGAAGCCCCCCTGGAAAAGTGAGCTGGTGGTGGCGAAGAGCCATGGTGGGAGAGTGGCCGGCAGTCCCGAGGGTCAGCCGTGTGGGGAACGGTGCCTGAGGGAAGGGGTGAGGATGGCAATCAAGATATCAAGACGATCTCTTGGGCAGGAGAGCACAGCAGCTTTTCTCTTGATCTGCTGGTCACGAGTTTATTTTTCACACAGCTTTTATACAGTTCATGTAACACATATCAGCAATTACAAATGCCTTTTGCTTGATGTCAGTTTTACTGGGGGCTAGTTTTCTCTAGGTGTCAGCCTACCCGGGATAGATGGCGCCTATTCAGGATAGATGGCAGGATAAATGGCGATCACCAGACCCTCTGCAGGATGCCTTTGTTATCTAAACTGGTATTTTATCTGACTTCCTGATATCTATGCTTTAATGGATAAGAGTTTAGTTCCTCGTATTTGTGAGGTTTTGTTCAGCAGGTAACCTTTTTCCAGCCCCCACAGCAGAGGAGTAACCGGTGTGGAGTCGGATACCAGAGTGGCAGTCCAGGGGTGACCAGGGACTGCTGAGGGCAGGCCTGGTGAATGTAGCCAGACACCATGGGAGGCAGGCCTGGAAAAGGAAGTGTGTCATGCTGCAGCAAGGGGGCACAGAGAGCTGGTACCTAGAGAAAGCCTGGGATTTGGAGAGCTGATTTGGTATCAGTATTTGTTGGAAAAGTTTGAAGAGCCCTGGAGAAGTTGAGCAGTTTGGGACACGGAAGAAAGAAGAAGCAAAGAGAAGACGGAAAAGAAAGACTGGACTTTGCTGATTACCTGCCTCAGGTTTGGAAATGGACATCATCTTGGACATATGTTTGGGACTTTCAGACCAAATGGTAATTGGGGTAAGATAACTGGTCCTTTATGCCATTAAGGACTTTTTGTTTCCCTTGCTAGTTCTCTTGTTAATAAAACCCTGTTAGTTTAAATTGCATTGTGACTCTTGCAACTGCCACGCACAGGTGGTAAGAACCTGGAAGAATCTGGGTGGCAGAAGCCACATTTTAAAAGTGCCTCTTTTTTCCTTTGGCTTTTTGGTTGGAGGCTTCTGCCCTATTTGCACCCGATATTAACTGTGCTTCGGTAGATTTCAGGCCCAGGCTCCAATACAAGCAAACACATAGATACAAATATCACTTGTGTCCCTACTTTGGGAACATCTGCAGTACTTCCAAAGGTAGCTATTCCCAGGGGCAAAAAGATGTACAAGAGGAAAATACTTACCTTCAGACTCTAGATGTGGGTAAAAATAATTTTGTAGGGAAACAAACAAGTACACATAGCAGAGAGCACGGTGAAAAGAGCTCAGACTGGACAGAAATACCCATGCTGCTCTACATATTCCTGGATCCTGGTTCTTCTGGCAGGTTGTGAGGCCCCAGGTGGGATGCAAAGATGCAGCAGATAAGAGGAACAGGATAGGATATAGTCCTTAGAACGAGGGCCCAGTGTGGTATCTAACCTGATTAAACTCTCCCTCCACCCCTTCCTCTTTCCTCTTCTTTGCTCCAGTGACCACAGCTGCTCATCGTTCTCGGAGCACTCAGGCTATTTCTCCCCTCCTGCTCTCCCTCCTGCCCAGTTATTTCCACTCCATTTCCCTATCCATTAGCACACAAGGTAGGAAATGTCTCCTCCAGGCTATGTTAGGTACCTTTCTAGAATGTTCTAGAATGCCCACCTTGATCACTCATGAGTCATATAGACAACATTTATTGATTTAGTTCTCAGCTGCCTTTATGATGTACAAGTATTTTGAAGTCAAAACTGTCTTGATTACTGTGCACATCTGTGTCTTTCACAAGCCTGGTCCACATCAGGCAAGCAGGTGTTCCATGGATGGAGATGGATAAACACTGACACACTCAATGAGTTCTAGCGTTTTATCTTAGCCCCTCATGGCAATCAGGATTGTCTGGAGATTATGATAATCATGATGTGGGCCCGAGCATCATCTACAAGATTTCTCGATGCCCATTGGATACTATACATTTACCAGGTTAAGAAGTCCTCCCTGACAAAAATGTTCACCTGCCTTGTTTCAGGCTGGAATTCTGCTGCCCCACTTTGATGATCCTAGTTTTTCCACAGGAATGGAAGATGTGCTTGTTAATATATAATATATATTTTTGGTCTTTAAAAACATGCAAATCATCACTTGCATGCATTGTGGAGGGGTAGGCAAGAGTGAATAAAACCACCAGGGAAGTTGCAGGCTTAACTACCTTTGGATGGTCTTCATATGTCCATTGACTTTGAAAAACTGCAACAGAGAAACCAGGAAATTTCCACTGTTTGGACAACTGGCAGAGAGAAGGGCTTTCTCCCAGTGGCAGGTGACAGTTTTTTTGCCCATACTGTAATTTGATAGGAGGATAGAGAGCAAATTAAAGGAGCAAGTGACATTTCTTCCTTTAGTTCTACTGGGACCTGTTTCCCTGCAGGTAGAAATTTCCAACTACCCTTCCAGGGGCAAACTGAATGCCTTCTTTAAAAATTATTTTAAATACGTTTTATATATATATATATATATATATATATATATATATATATATATATCTCACATCTTTGTAATCCCCAGGGCTTTCCCCTCCCTGATCTTCCCCGCCCTTATTTGTCCCCCCACCCCACCTCCAGTTGTGTACTTCAGTTTGGTTTTTAGCTTGTTTTGACTTTTCCTCCTGGTCTTTTGCTTGTTTTTCCTAGGTCCCATATATTAGTGAAACCATTTTGTTTCTGTCTTTTTCTTTCTGACTTGTTTCTGCTAATATGGTTTCTTCTAGGTCCATCCATGTTATCTCAAATTCATCAAGTTTGTCATTTTCAATCGATGAGTAATATTCCATTGTGTATAGACCACATCTTTTTCATCCATTCGTCTGTTTTAGGACATTTGGGTTGCTTCCATGTCCTTGCTGAATGCCTTTTAACATGACTAGCTCAACAAGGAATGCTTTGCCCACATTTAAATCTATACCCAGAATGGTCTTTTAGCATACTGGACTGAGGAACACATCACTTATCCACTCGGAGAGATACCATCCCAGGAGCCCAGGGTGGGTCACAATGTACCACTGAGCATGTTGGAGGGAGGGGGATGGGGACCTCAGATAAATGTGTTTTATCTCCTGTCACTTGCTGCCCCTGCAGCTGCCTCGGGCTAGTAGCATAGAGGCTTTGGACCCTGGGGTACTGGAGACAAGAGGCAGAGAACAGCAGAAAAGAGCAGCCTTCATGGCAGGAGGCCCCTTTGATTCCATAGCACATGACACTCCAAGACAATGACAAGACATGTTCTAGGATGAAAGGGAAGTATGAGTTTGATCTTATAGTGGAGTCGCCAGATTTCATAAGTAAAAATAAACTTAAATCTGGATTTCAAATTAAAAACTATTTTGTGTATAAGTATATCCCAAGCATTGCATGGGATATACTGAGACTAAAATCCTTTTTTAATTGTTTATCTGCAATTCTAATTTAAGTGGATTTCCTTTAGTTTTTCTGGTGATCCTACTTTGTAGGTCTCTAGCTCTAGTTCTCCTCTACCTAACTCATCCCACCCCTACTTCTGGTATTTTCTTTCCCCTTTCCTCCTCTTTTGCCCTTCTGCATTTTCCCCAGCGACACAAGAAAAGATCTAACAACTGTTCCCAAATAACTGAGGTTTACCCTATACCAACATGTCCTCTTGCCTCCATTTATATGCCTGCTTATCTCTGGTTATCAAAAGTTGAAAGACTTTACTCCCTGCTAGAAATACCCCAAAAATTATGCAACTGATGAGGGGAAGGATAAGGGCAAACTTGCTTGACTCTAGTTCAAGTAGAACTTTCGGAAATGCTGGAGAGTTTGAGCTATTTTCACAGGCCCTCTGCTAAGACAACACCTCCCTTAAAAAAATCCAATTCCCAGCCTCTGATCTAGCTGTGGCTTCCTAAGCCTGTTGCTGCTCAGGAGCTTTGGGGGAAGAAGGAGAAATGGGGAAACCCTGGGAAGAAGGAGGCAGATACAAAGATCCTAGGGATTGCATGGTAATATCTAGGGTCTTTGTTATTCAGTTTATGCAAGTGTCAGAGTTTACATGTGGAGTGATAATTAAGTGGTAGGTGGTATGGGGAAAACTATCAACATGGAGGCTGATGATAGATACTAGCAACCTAAACAAACTAGCAGAGTTCAATGGGGTTGGTTGGGTAGAATAATACTAATTACAGTCATTTCATGGAACCTTCCACCATGGTTGCCTAATTACCATATGATACCATAATACTTATGTGTATCATTATATATATATATCTCCTAAATTAACTTTGTTATAAAATAATTGGATTAGCACCGGAGACTCAACATGAATTCAAACTGCATAGTTTGTTACTTATACCATAATCTGCAAAAGTGAAATTCAGCATGCTCTGCATCTCGGGGGGAAAAGCAAGGTGGCTCACTTTCTTTTCAGGTCTGACTTTTGCAAGGCCTCTCCCAGACTCAAGTTAAACTCAGCAAAACAAACGCCAACACAGAGTTCAAATCTGCAAACTCCTTAACTTTCTTTAACACACATGCTCCTAGCCTGGGCCTGCCAAAGGCTGCAGGCCCCAGGCCTTGGCCACATGGCCAAGCTCACATGACTCATGTCTTCATCCTGCAAAATCCACAAAGTGGCCGATCTGCATCCCAAATCAGAATTTGAATCTCCATTGAATCTCCTTTTCTTTGTTTCAAACCTCTTTATATATCCTTATTTCCCCCTCAGCCCCCCAGGAACAGCTCCTGAATTATCACATTACAAAGAAAAAAGACTGTTTTACTTCTTCCTTTTCCTCAAATCTTTCTGAAAGGAAATTCTAATCAAGGCCATGCTCACATTTTAGCTTATCTTCCTTGAAATCTGCAATCTTAAACAGACAATGACACCCAGGGGGGTAGGCACCCCCTATCAAAACAAACAAATAAAAATGCCTGTGACTTCTGCCCTTGCTGTCTTTCCTTGCTCTGGGAACAGAAAGCTGCCCTATTGTAAGTGACCCTGTGGAGGGGTCCACATGGCAGGGAACTGAGGGTGGCCTCTGGCCAACAGCCAGTGTTAACCCCTGTAGTCAATAGCCACCCAATGACCCTGGAGGAGATTCTCTCTGAACTGAGCCATAAAATGAAAGCCTGAGTTTCTATACAACCTGTGAGGAGATCAGGCAAAGGCCACGTGACCCACAGAAGCTGAGGTAACATGTCATTATTTAATTTAATAGTGATTAATTAAGTTATTCCGAAGTGAGCCAAAGTCTGACCCCCGTGTTCTAGATGCAGAAGCAGCGACGGCTGAGGAGTGTGCGCATGTGTGTGGTGTGCAGGAGAGGGGCTGGAGAGAAGGACAGACCTGGAAACAGGGGCTTGCTTTATCAGTGCTGCCAGTTTTTAGTAGCTCTAGCATGTTCCTGTCTGCCTCCGAACATCCTTGAAATCCTGCTATGCTGACTCTGAGTGGCTGGTTCCCTATTTGCAAGGAAAGGAATCATGCTGGGCCCCTCGAATGGTGATTTGTGTTTGGGGGGCAGCCTGTACCAGACAAGTCACAGGCCTCTGCGTTCTCTGACTCCTCAAATAAGTCATCTGCGCACCACTCATTCAAAATCTCTCCACTGTAAAGCTCCCCTCCTACACTCACTCGGCGTTGTGGGTGGATCCCTTCCAGATTCTGCCCATAGGGGGCGTTAGAGTTGCAGGCAGGAGACTGCAAGGCTAGGTGGAGGTAGGCTCTTTTCTCATGTGGGTCTCCTTTGCTTTCCAAGCCTGCAAGCAGGGCCCACTGAGCTGGAGCCAGAGCTGCCGCAACAGCTGAATCCAGACTGCTGTGTCTTCAGGTCTTGTAGAGCCAGCCCCACAGAGCCTTCGGAGACACCAGCTTCTGTTGGGTGGCCCCTACTCCTCCCTTTAGTCCTTCAGCCCCAGGAGCAAGTGCTGGCTGCTTCTGCAGCTGCTACCTCCAAGAGACCTCAGCTCTGGTTTGGATTTTCAATTACCTAGTTAATTCTTTTTATTGAATTGTCTCGGCCATAAAAACAAAGCGATGTGATTTTTATCTCCTGATAGTGCTCTGGCTGATGCAAGACTTACCCTTCCACCCCTGGTTGCTGGGCAGGCTCCATGCCCACTTCCCATCTTGCTCTCCAAAAAGAACTTCCCACCCCACACTGACACACCCTACAAGGGAATTCTGGAAATATGTGCTTCTGGGTGAGTCTCCCCAGTAGTACCAGCTTGGCCCCAGGAGGAAGCCAAGGGTGCATGGGCCAGAGACACGACAAGCTTAGGCCAGACCCAGCAACCATGTGGAGAGTGGAGAGGGCAGGTTAGCACAGTAAGCCAGGGTCCAGCGCCTGGCTCTCCGGTGCCAAGTATGCCCAAGCCCAGAGGTGACAGCTGAGAGCAGATGGTAGTGAGAAGCATGGGGCCACCCAGACTGGGACTGTGGGGGGTTACAGCTGGTTTCACTTGTTGGCACCACACCTCCACATTGGGCTCAGTCCTACCTTTTAAATGGCCAGATCACATGATTCCCACTGGGTCTGAGGTTAAGGAAAGGACTATATCTTTTAATATTTGTGTGGGTGTTAGGAAACCCTTTATAACACAGTTGCCTGCATAGGGAGGCCAGAATATAAACCTAGCTGTGAAACTCAGTGATTAGGCAATTGTGAAGCAGGAAAACCCCCTGTAGGTGTTCGAGCAGCTGGGGATGTAATGCAGTGAACTGGTTTCAGAACGGACATAACTTCTGAGTATCTAAAAGGGGTGGGGTGCAGTCCCCCTGAGACTAGGCCCCGAGGAAGCCACCAGCTGAAGCTGGAAGGACAAACAGAAGTGGTGTTGGGTTCTCTGGAACCGCACCCTTAAGCATGACTTGGGCTATGAGATGTTTGTTAGGGCACAGTCCTGGGAGGGGCAGGAGAGCAGCAGGATGGCAGAGACACTGAAGCGTGATGACCAGGTAAAGCATGACAAATATGCTGAAGCCCAGTAACCTGAGGAACACAGCCCAGGGGTCTAGATAACAACCATCTAGAAGAGAGCCGGCCATGGTGGTGCGTCCCTGTAAGCAACAGCTTATGGAGTCGCGGCTGGGACTGGAGATCACAGTTCAAGTCGCCTGGGGCAACAAAGCAAAACCTAGTCCCAAAAAATAGCTTGGCGTGGTGGTGCGCGCCTGTAATCCCAGCTACCTGGGAAGCTGAGGCTGGGGATCACTTGAGTCTGTGGTAGCCCGGGCAACGTGAGCCTGCGGTTCCATGGGCAAAATAGCAAGACCTAGTCTCAAAAAAAAAAAAAAAAAAAAAAGCAGCCATCTAGAACAACCCGTGACTGACTCAGTTTACTGGTTTACAGCCCAGTTTCTACTTGACTCTTCTTCATTCTATCTTCCGCCATGTCAGATCATGTACTACCACCTGTGACAGCCCACCCGGAACACCAGGACATGTGAAGTGTATATAAATCCTTAACTCCCTGTTAGGGGCACTCAGCCTTTGGATAAGAATCTGCTGAATCAGTACCGGGACTAAGAAACCTGCTTCTGGCCAGCCCTGGTTGTCCTCATTCCGATTGCCTGGGCTGGGAAAAAACCTCGTTCCCTGATTGCCAGCCTCCATAGTTGAAGCAATGGCCCCACTCCCTCATGGCCTGCTTGCAGAGAAATTGCCCCGTGAGGCAGACTGAAACAAAGCCTCAGCCACACCTGTGCAGCATGTTGCCCATGATAAGCCCACATGAAGCTAAAGGGACAGGCACAGAGAAGCCCACCCCCTAAGCCGCCTGATGCAGACAGCCCTGGCAAAGACCTGACCCCACACAAGCTGGCTTTGCAGGGGCTGATATCTGGAGGCTAGCTGAGGCCTCTGGTGGCAGCAGCACTCTGGGTGAGCAGCCAGGCCCCTTGTAGGACTGAGTCTGTCATGTCTGCTACAGCATTGTCATCGGAGCTGAAGGGCTGAGGCTTCCTGAGGAAAGCTGCAATGACACTGGGCCTGAGCAGCGGCCAGGCAGGTAGGAGATGGCTACTACTTATGTATTAGCAACATTATCTGTATTCATACATTTATTAGCATATATATGTAATTTTTTTTTTTTTTTGAGACTAGGTCTCGCGATTTTTGCCCGTGGGAACCGCAGACTCTCGTTGCCTGGGGTGCCACAGACTCAAGCAATCCCCAGCCTCAGCTTCCCAGGCAGCTGGGATTACAGGCGTGCGCCACCACACCCAGCTAGCTTTTTGGAACTAGGTCTCGCTACGGGCCCCAGGTGGGACTCGAACTGCAATCTCTAGCCCCGGCCGCTTCATAGGCTGAAGCTTACAAGCACAAGCCACCGTGCCCAGCCGGCCTTATATATAAATATTTGTATATCAGCAGCTTTGTTGCTGCTAATAAAGGTTTTGCCCAAGGCACAGAGGGAAGAAAGACCTGGCCTCCTCCTTCCTCCTGGGTGGCTGAATGCTCAGAAGCTTGAAAAAGGCCACCTGCAGCCATCTGTGTCTTGCAGAGCCAGCACAGGGAAAAGACTCCAAGAGCAAACAGACCCAGGAAATCATCTCAGCAACTCTCCTTCTCATATTCTCTACAAATCAGCAAGGTTTAGGAGCTGGTCTATTTGAAATTAAGATCCATTTGCCCTTGGACCCCTAGACCAAAGGGGTGTAGGAGGGAAAAGTGTCTAACACTGATAAGTGGATATACGTCCAGAACATCATATTAAAAGGAAAGGAAGACTACAGAGCTGTGTTCCTACCCATTCTGTGAAATATATGCACACGTGAGTGTGTAATGACATAAACATAGGAAGCGTTTGGAATGAAACAACAGTTGCCTGTGGAACAGTAGGGCTGGAATAGACAGGGGACACTCATTTTTTTGGTATGATTTGAGCTTGGTGCACTGCCGTGATTTACCTTTCAAACTACCAAAGGAAAGAAAATCCAAGAAGCTTTTGGCCAACAGGCATCAGGAATAAATTGAAGGTTCACATGTCCAAATAGGTCTGGATAATAGATCAAAGCAGGTCACAGGGGTTAAAGCCAAAGAGAGACAGGAGTCAGGAAAGTGAGCCAGTTCAAGGCAAGGTTGTGACAGGGCTGTGGGAGGGGCAGAGACACGGGTGATATGATCACAGGAGAGACTGTTGACCCTCTGGCCTCAAGGCCATTCCCTACAGGCCACATGTGTGTTTGGTGGGTCTTGGCAGTCAGGAAGCCACATAGATGTTATCCTCTGAGGGGGGTGGGAAGAGCAGGCAGGTTTCCCCGGTGATAAAGGACTTATCTTAGGCAGGCCTGAGCATTCTCTATCCCAGCCTGCCCCCCCCAACCCCCCACAGACCCTCAAGGAAAGAGAAGTCGGGGCCCTCTGCTATTCTCTCCAGTGCCTTCAGAAAAAGGATCTCTCTTCTTTGCTCCTTCCCCTACCTATCACTGCCTTTATTAGGCTTATTCTCTGTGTTTGCTCATCTCTAGAGGGATGCCATGGGCAGCATTTCCAAGAGCTGCTTGAGTGCAGAGAACACTTCGGTTAGGTACAATATTTAAATTGCTTCACATTTCAGTCCCATGAGTAAATAACTCAGAGCTATTCTTCTGGAGGGGATGTCCTCACGGCAAAAGAGGACCTGAGAGACAAGACACTACATGGACAGAAAAGCCTTGTGGAGGTCTGAAGTGCCCCGGTCTTGAGGTGAGGTGATCTTGACTCTGACTCAGCCCAGAGGAATGCAGCTCAGTGAGTCAGGTGGTTCTATATGGAACCTGCCTCATATCTTGACTCAAGAATCATGAGAAAAAATTGGTTTTTGTTTTAAGTCACTCAGTTTGGCTATGATTTGTTATGCAACAATAGATAACATCCACGCCCCCTTCCAGATTCCAGTATCCATTACTCCCTCCCCAGAGAAATATGATCTTAAATTTTATTTTTACCATTGTTTTGCTCTTAAAACATAGTTCTACCAGAGACATGTATGTTATGGTTTTGAGCTGGTATTGAGCTTTAAATGTAGTTTGTAAGTATAGAGCTTTTTTTGTGTATAATTTCAAAATTATATGTTTAATGGGAGAATGAGGTGGTGGTACAGTCACCTGGTGTGATTACAGCTGTGAAAATGAATGTTGCCACACACCATAGCGTGGATGAGTGATGCTCTGGAGCTGTGTTGAAACACCCCACTGTACAAGACAACACAGATCATTGATCTTTTCACATGATTATTGGCCATTTCTTTCTTTCTTTTTTTGAGACTAGGTCTCACTATGTTGCCTGGGGTAGTCCCAATCCCACAGACTCAAGTGATCCCCAGCCTCAGCCTCCCAGGTACCTGGGATTACAGGCACATGCTACCACACCCGGCGTATTGGCCATTTCTTCTTTGAGTTTCTGGTTCATTTCTTTTGTCCACTTTTCTTTTGGTTAGTCTTTTACTGATTTGTCACAATTCTTTAAGAAGTGTTCCCCAAAAATAAAATACTAGGAACTACTTGGAGTTGGAGAAACATTTCCAAGAATAGATTATAAAATTGCCGAAACAAGCAAACAGAAAAACACTGAGGGTACTGAGAGACGATGTGAACAAAATTAACCACCAATTACACAGACATGTTGGCTTTCTGGCTGAAAATTCCAAGAATTAGAGACCCAATAGAACCTCGAGCTCCATGCCAAGAGGCTACTGGCATGCAGCCGTAGCACACAGAGGTGCTAGTTATTATTTTCTTTGCTATGAATAGGAAATGGATCATTTAACTTGAGCTATGGCCCCCCTTTTAAACATTTCCTAGAGCAATGAACTACTATGCTTCCCCACAGTAAATTTATATCTCACTAAGGGAAAAGAGACTCCTTTAACCCCTGAAGATCACATTTCTTTCACTTAGGTCAGTTGATAGGCTATTATAGACTCAGATAAGACACGTGGGGCTCTGTTGAATATCAGACAATTTTCTTTTGCCTCTTCATTTATTAAAAGAATGTCTCCATTAGCAGTCATTAATAAGTTCTGTCAAGATGGGGGCTAAATTAGCCTCCGTGACTGAAGAGAAAATGCTTTTGCAAGGAAAATAATGGCATTCGTCACTCAGTGGAATAGATATGGCTCTCTTTGTCATGACCTCTCCCTCCTCTTCCCGGGTGGAATAGGACACTGCTTACCTCGATCAAAGATCCAGGTCATTTTCTGCCTACCCTATGAGTCAGCTTCTCTCCTCACCCAGCCTGTGGCCTGTCAGTGGCAGGCTGCTATCCACAGGGAATAAATAGAGCTCCTCTGTCTATCACAGTGAGGGACTTCAGACTGCCTCTCCCCGGTCTCTAATTCATCCAAGGGGAAAAGGAGGGAGATGCCTCACTTAGCTGACAATCTCATTTGAAGGGACTCTGTTTTAGCAACAGGAAACAAATCACATTAGAGAAATAATCACCCTCCTGTAGCTCCAAAGTGAAACCAATCTCCTTCCTGACCTTTCATTTGAAACATATGCTCTCTGGAAAGTGGTTTGGGGAGAGGGTATGTGTGCATGTGTGTGTTATGTTTCATGATTAAAAGAAGTTTTTCATATAGTATTTTTTATTAAAATATCTTAAAAAGTAGTTAGCAAAAAGCTTCCACCTCCTAAATATATGTATAGCCCCAGGCTTTATCTTTCTCTTTATTCCCTCAATCTCAGATCACATTCATTCTCACAGGCATTCATATGACATCTGTAGCAGTTAAGATATCGTCTGGTAGAAATAAGAGCTAAGAGTGACTTAAATAACAAAAATATTTAATAAAGTCTCATGTCACAAAAGTCTGGAAGTAAGCAGTTCCAGATTTGGGCCAGCTAATCAACATGGGTACCAGCAACCAAAGCTTCATATTCTTTGGGTAGAGTCCCGTAAATGGGATTGCTGAATCGAATGGTAGTTCCGTTTTCAGTAGTTTAAGGGTCCTCTACAGGTTTCCATAATGGCTGAACCAGTTTGCATTCCTACCAGTAGGGTAAAAGTGTTCCCTTTTCTCTACATCCACACCAGCACTTGTTGCCCATTTTCTAAAGATATCTTTCTTAAGAGCAGGAATCTTTTTTAACCAGGAATTCCTGCCAAACCATCCATTCCATCTCATTGGCCAGACTTTGGTCACATGCCTACTACTGAACCAGTTCCCTCAGGCTGAGGAGTGCCACCCCCTGATCCTCCCTTATCTCTGTGGTGATGTGGCCTTATCTCTGTGGTGAAGGGGTAGGTTTGCTCAAAGATCCATCCAGTGCCCATTGCAACTGGAGGCAGAGTCATCTTTTCTCAGACGTTCATTGGCAGGGAGGGATCCTTGAACAAAATCAGGTCCCAACCAGAAACAGACAAGAGGAAAGAGACGCTGGGCAGGGATCATCAAAGTGAAATCAGGTCAAAGGGGGCAGAAGGCCTCTAACCAGTAAGTCACAGGAAAAACAAAAAGTTCTCAAAGCCACAAGTGGCCAGTTGTCTTACCCCAATCACCATTTAGTCCAAAAGTCCCAAACACATGTCCAAGATGGTGCCCCTTGGAGGCACTGCAAAATCCAGTCTTTCTCCAGCATCTTCTCTTTGCTTCTTCTCTCTCCAGTGCTCCGAACTGCTCCACTTCTCTGAGACTCTTCAAATTTTTCCAACAGATGCTGATGTAAAATCAGCTTTCCAAATATGCTGCCTTACTGTGGCTCCATGCATCTCCTTTATCAGGCCCGCCTTCAGCGGCATCTGGCCACATTCACCAGGCCTGCCCTCAGCAGTCCCCGGTCACCCCCTGCCTGCCATTCTGGCATCTGACTTCACACTGGCTAAGTCTCTGCTGGCCACTCTCCCACCATGTGGCTCCTTGTCACCATCAGCTCACTCTTCCAGGGGGCTTTCCCTGGCCAGGCCACATAGGCCTGTATTCTCAGTCCACCATTCTCATCTCTCCTTTCTTCCCCCCAACCCTTTCTTTTATCCCCCCCTTTTGTGGTTTCTCATTTTCTCTTGCACGGGGTCTTTCTCTCAGACTCCACCCACCAAGGTATTTTGGTGCCAATACAATTTTAACTGCGTCACTACCCTGTATCAAAAGTCCATTCCATCAAAACTGTAGAATAAGTATTTCATCCTAGAGCCCACAGAACAGGATACAGTTAAGTCTGCTACCCAAGGAGGGTAATGTTCATAGTCTGCCAGATCTTTATCTAACAAAGTCTAAAAATGACCACAAGGAAATGAAAAACATGTAAACAATTACAGCTCTGGGGGTAACTGTAAACCAGCATACGTGAAAACAATTGTTTCACTCCATATGGGATACTAATCAACGTAATTACATGGGGAAAAAAAAAAACCCTGGAGAACCAACACTCCTCCAGCGTTTCATCAGAGGAAAACAAAAGAAGCTGAAAAATAGACTTTCTTCAAACAGAAGATTAGGTAAAATGTGGGCAAAGGATCACTCCAAAGTGAAATAGTCTTTAATTTTTCACCAGGGTATATACAATGTAGAAGATGGAAAACTACACTCTTTGGATAGAAAAATAGACATAGTAATGGGAAATATCAGAGACTGCAGATTTTAATTGTTGGTGGTTAACATCCATTTTTAATCCTGTACCAAGTTTACACTAAGAGTTTACTTAATATTTTCAAAATACTGTGGTTCTCAGTTTTGTGATGGTGCTGGGCATCTGTCAGACCCTCATGGCACTGGGCTCAAGTTGACTTAGAAGGACAGTTGATTCATTCTTTCAACAAAACATCTATGGAGGATCTCAGAGCTGCCAGGCTGCCCTGTGTCATGCCATGACCTCATGGTCATCTGGTTGCCCTCCCTTCCATTTTAGAGGAAGAGGGTGCCTTTGAAGGTCATCATCCAAGGTCCCTCTTGACACTGGATCCTCCTCTTAGTAGCACCAACTTGAAACACTTAGTATGAAGAGAAAAGTAATTCTTTCTATTGCTTACATGCTGAAATGATAGCATTGGGTACATTGGGTGAAGACTATTTTATGAAAGCTAATCTTTTCTTTTTACCTTTTATATGTTGCTATATGTATTTTAGATTAAATCTTTTAAATTTTATATTATATAGCTGTAATATTAAGTAAAGCAGGAAACAATTGTTTTTCTCCAATGGAAGCGGGATTAGAAGTTTGTTCCCTTACTGTCTTTAAAATTCAAAGAGCTGTCTGCACTCCTATGTTTGTTAGAACACTATTTACAATAGGCAAGCTACAAAAATAAACTAAGTGCCCAAGGACAGAGGACTGGGTTAGAAA
>PVHY01003991.1:24982-41022 GCA_004024945.1 Uropsilus gracilis
TATATATATATATATATATATATATATAGCTGGGTAGATTCCATATGATTTTATGTGAAATATAGAGAAACCAAAAAAAGGTCAGATGGAACTAAACAACGAACCATATAAATCTGACTGTAGAATAGAAGCTATCAGAAGAAGATAGAGAACAGGGTATGGAGGCGGTCCAATGGCCCATGGTGAAGAATTATGGGGACCTCCAAGGTGGTGTGATATGGTAACACATCTGAGAGGGGTGATCATGTACCTCTGAATTACATCAGTGTTGTAAACCAATGATAACTCATTTTTTTATGTCTGTTAAGTATGGTAAATCATAAATATGTCCAGTTTCTACCGATAATCTTTGGTTATATCCTCAACTCTGAGTTTGGACTGAACTTCTTCCTTTGCCAGTGGGACTTCAGCCAACTTTCTTCAAATGTATCACATATCAGGGTTTTTTTTTTCTTGCAACTCTTGGGAACCTGCAGCCACCATGAAGTGAGAAGTCCAAGCTAGCCTGCTAGATGATGAAAGATCAAAACTTCCCCATTGTCCCGGCTGGTATGGAACCAATCAGCGGACGTGTAAATGAGGTCATACAAGAAACAGCCCTCCACCTGAGCTGGACCAGTTGACCCATGAACTCTTGTGCAATAATACATGTTTACTGTTTTAGCATAAGTTTTGAGGTGTCAGGTGAACAAACTAGTAGAGCATGGGTAGATCCATTACAACCATGATGTCAGTAGAAACTTTACCAGTCTGGGGAACAAGGAGACTAGTAAAATCCTGTTAATCTGATCCTTATTAGAGAGTGAGCTTTGCAATGTCATTCACACACAGTTATACACATACATACACACCCTCCTCATCCCATCCCATTATACACATACTCACACAACTCACACCTCATAGAAGAATGAGAAATATTGGTTCAGATGAACTGAAGATGTTACACAAGTTTTTTCAGCTTCTTAGGGCATAAAAATATCTTTTTTCTGATACCAAAAATACATGAACACCTATATTCTGGTACTTATTAATACCTTGGATTAAGAAAATATATAATGCTGACAGAGCCCTTCTCTGATACAAATTATAGACATTTATGAAATTGAGGTACCAGGCGGCTTTCTAGATGGATCAGTTAGAAAATGGTAATACTTCTCAGGACTAACGCAGCCCCAAGTAGAACAAACAGCTCATGGAAAGGAGTTGTGGCTCAAAGCCATTTTCCAGAGGACAACCAGTAAACCACAGGGTGACCCCGATGAACCAGACTCTCTGGGTTTAATAAGACTTTGAAACAATGTTGTTCTTGGTTCAATAATATTTCCTGCATGAATTTGAAGAAGAATCATCCTTTATTCTACAGATCAAGTTCTGCAGAGGGTGGGGGATGGTGGTAAAATATATTCAGAAACTTCTTGTCATAGTTTTATCCTTCCCCAAGGGCTCAAGACCATTCAAGATTTTATCTACTGGCCACAGATGGGGCAGGAACCAAGATTAGACATTGTCCTTCTCTGGTTGAAACTCAGTTCACAACTGCAGATCAAGTGTGAAGACTGGAGGAGAAAAGGCAGCATCTCACCACTTTGTCCCAGTCACAAATCACAGGATTTAGTGCTAAATGAATTCCTTTACATTTTTCTTCACACATTGCATGTGAGGGAGGTGGGGGAGACTGCCTATAAATGAATGATCTTAACATAAAATTTGGAGTTACTAATAACCGTAACTTTTATGTGAATTAAGCTTGCCATTCACATATCCCAGCATAACCAAAATGTGCCACCTTAGAAGCTACTTCAGTATCAAGATTTCCCATTCCAAGCAAAGGACCTTCAAAATCAAGTTGGACAATTAGAAGAAACAAGGTTCGCAATCTAGGTTCCTTAGTCACCCCTGCAGGTGTTTGAAACATTTCTCATTCTTGGGTCCCATGGATAGCACCTGAGATGTTAATTCAATTGTCCTGTGAGGGGGCTTGGTCTCAGTTTTATTTCCTTTTCAAGTTCCTCTGTGGTTCTAATATACGGATGAGGTTGAGAACTGTTGCATAGTAGCTGTGGCAATAAAATGACTGTGCTAGTTAAAGACCATATTAGTTGAGGAGGGGCATGTTTTACCTCTGCAAGTGTGTTGACCACGGCTCAGCATTTGTCTTTCTCCATTGGTGTTAATTTGTAAATTATCTACACCCATGAGGGACTATCTAGTTTAGGCAAAAACAAAGAACAAGCAAGGAACACTTTAGTCTGGGTTAAGAATCCAGGGCCCCAATTTGTCATGGCACAGTGACCTTAAAAACAAGGTAAGACTACAAGGTCCCACAAAGTCAATCAGAGTTCCAGCAGGCTGGACTTTTGTACTCTCAGTGAGGAAAAAGCTTGTGAGGCCAATTGATAGCTAAACAGAGTCATACTCATTATCCTTAAGGAAGAAAGCCAACCAATTATTTTCAAGTACTTGTCAAATTATTTTGAGGAGAGCCATTGACCAAAGAATGACTCTGCTCATTTGCAAACCATGACTTGGCTCATTTGCAAACCATTCCTCTTACTGATGAAAACACAGAAGGTCCTCCAAGGAATAGCATAATTTTACTTTTTATATCAGCCTTTGACAGGGATGTGAGAGTAATTCTTCTTTTATTTAAGATTATTCTAAAGTATGGACTTTTCAATAACATGGGAAGATCCAGAAATCCCCATTTTACAAGGGGTGTGGTGGTGGTTACCTGACTCTATACACTTGTCAAAACTCTTAGAATTCAGCACTAAAAGGTATGAATTTTGCTATAAGTATTTATACCTTAATTTAAAAAAAAATGGCCAGGGGTGGCACGTGCCTGTTGTCCAAGTGCTGGGAGGCAAGAGGACAGGGATCACTTGAGTTCATGGGTTCGAGACTACCCTGGGCAACATAGCAGGTTCTGGTCTCAAAAAATCAGCCGGGGGCCATGGCAGGTGCCTGTAATCCTAGCTACCTGGGATTCTGAGACTAGGGATCACTTGAGTCTGTGGGATCGGGACTACCCCGGGCAACATAGAAAGACCTAGTCTTGAAAAAGAAAAAACAAAAATTTAAAAAATGAACATGAAGACAAACAGATACTGAGTGTTTGCTCAAAAAAGAAAAGACAAAGGAACTTTCTTTTTCATTTTGCTAAATTAGAATATTTCACTCTCTACATAAAACAACTAAATTAATCTGTTATTAAAATAGCTCTTCTGAGAGCACTGCTTCATCTTCAGCCCAGCAGCTCCCCTGCCTGTACAGCCACGGATACCCTGTTGTAAGCACAAGGTGTTTGTCTTTGAAAACTCACACAATCTGATATTACAAGTCATGCTACCAACATAGTAAGATAAATAACCTGTGAATTTAAAGGCAATAATAATAGAAGAAAAGAAATGTTTACCATACACCAGACATTGTAATACACACAACAGCCCTGTGGTGAAAATGAGATGGCCTGAGTTCTTTTTCAGCACAGGAGCCCTCTGGTTGCTGTGCTGAAAATCCCCTAAAAGTAGGGGAAGGATGAACAAGAGTAGGACAAAGGTATATCCGCAAACTATTGCAGTGTCCAAGTGAGAGAGGATGATGCGTTGGTCCGCTGCAAAGGGCAGTGATAGAAATGGAAAGATGGGGTTGCATTTTGGACATTCTGACGATAGAGTCTGTGGTATTTACCAGTGGACTGGACATAAGATGTTAGAGAAAAAGAGGAGTCAAGAAGATCTCAGAGGTTTTGAGTCATGAGCAGTTATAAGGATAGAGTTGCCATTTCCTGGGGGAAGGTGGAGAAGAACAGTTTAAGGGGACAGAAGGTCAAGGGCTCTGCAGGTTGAGGTGGAGATGTCTGCTAGCCTGCAGTAGGGTTTCCAAGAAGCCAACTGGATAGATGAGTCTAGAGTCAGAGGAGGGATCAGAACTGCAGGTGGTGATGCCAAGTCAGGACATGGAATAGGTTTCCTTGGGAGGTACCTGGGGAGGTTGGGTAGGAAAGAGAATAGGACTCTGTCACATTTGGAATCATGGCAGGAAGGAGAGCCAGCAATATAGACTGAGAAGCAGCAGAACACACAACAGAAGGAAAACCGGGAGAGGCATGTTCTGGAAGTCAAGGGAGGGAGTAGATCTACAAGAGGAAGAGCTTCTGTGTCCAAAAAAAAAAAGGTCTCTGAGGTCAAACCTTAGAAAAGCAGCAGAGGGCAGAGTGACCAGTAGGCCACCCTGAACTAGCAGACTCCCTGAGTAGAAGCCACTCTTCTTTCCTCTCAGACATCTGCCTCCCTATCTCTGTCATTATCTGATCACACTCCTCTCCTTGTCTAGCTGGAGCGCCTGTGGTCTTGTCAGTATTTCCAGTGATCAGCTCAGCAGATGTTACTTAGCTACACAAAAGATGAATGAGCAAGCAAGCGGTTATGTCACAGGTTAGGGTTGCCTCCCATTCATACTCCCTGTCCCCAGGATTCAAGGGAAAAGGTGGTCTTTTGTCCTCAAGTGCCACAAGGGTCATGGTGAAGCAGAGCTACTTATATTAGCTCACCTGCACTAATTGTTATAGTTTCAGGAATTCTGAGGATTGACTGGGACACACAGCAAAATCATCAAATCATCAAAAATTAAATTGTACAAACTTACATATAATTCATAAGAAATTAAACTGAATAAAATAGTAAATACTCAAAACGCTCCACTTCCCAATTATTACACTACATTTTGCTAATCTCCATCCTCTTCAGTCAATCTCCATCTGTTTTATCTGCGTGGTGGGAACGCTGGCAAATAGAATACTGAGCCTCTGAGTGCCCAGCATCCTTTTCAGTGTCCTCGTGTTGCTGACTTGAATTAGGCCAGCAAGAGAGCATTTGCACTCAGGAAATCAGGACTACCTCTCCCCAAGCCTGGCAAACATTTATCAAGACATCACTGGTTATATTATGTTGATTTCAAAAACCTCTAGTAACCAACCTTTCTTCAAAAGAGGAGGAAATTAAGTCATTCTCAGGGAAGCTGCATTTTTCTTCTCTTAATTTCTATCTTATCTTTCAATTGTGTGGATTCCAGATGGAATAAACAATCAGTGAGTTAACTAGATGGTACTTTCTCTGTCACTAGTGGTTTGAAGGTGCACAGACAGCTGGGGGATAAGCCCTGTCAATCACCAGGGTTTCCATACGGTCACTGATGACGTCACTCACCACCATCATTCTGCAGCTTCTACTGGGTGGGCTTTTCTGAGAAAAAAAGTTTAGATTTATGAAATCACTCATTATTTGGCTCAGTCACAGAGTTGGTTACGAGACATATACCTGGATCAGTAATGTGAGGATAAATTGCCAGGCTTTTGGAGGTACGCGCCTTTAATCCCAGTCTAGGAAGGGAGACCGACACTAGGAATCACTTGAGTCCGCGGGTTTGAGACCTGCCCAGAGCAACATAGTGAGACCAAGTCTCAAAAAATAGCTGGGCATGGTGGTGTGCGTCTTTAATCCAAGCTACCTGGGAAGCTGAGGCTGGGGATTGCTTGAGTCCATGGTGGTACCCTGGGCAATGTAGGGAGACCTAGTCTCAAAAAAAAAAAAAAAATTGCTAGGCTTTTATGAATGAAAAAAAAAAAAAAGAAGCGCATATGTGGCAACTAGGAAAGGGGTAGAATTCTTTCCTTTGAAAACTACAATGACAGCCTGATTTCCAGGTCTTTTTCCAGCTCCTGGATGATGCAATTCATGTCACCACTGGAGTGCATTATGCCCTCTTTAAAGACCAGAGCTAATGGAATGCCAAGAAAATCAATTCTTTGTTATTATGCAGGCCTGCTGTTTGGTAAATGGAAAGTAAATTCTTTCTCCTTCTAAGTAGGCAGAAATAAACCCTAGAAGACACCTAATTATACCCTCTGCCTGTGCCAAATGAAAGTCTGCACACCATAACAGTACTGGCATACATTTAATTCCAAATGTCAGGTGCATATCCAGTCAACTGAATGGAGAGACAATTCTCTATCTCCGTTTCTTTATAAGTCCTACTCCTACCACTGAAAATGGCACATATCACATATAATGCTTTCTAAAGAGAAATAGTCAGTCCAACATCCAATAATATCTATCATTTATTAAGCATTTGCCATGTGCCACACATCATTCATCAAATGTAACATTTCAGAATGACTACACGGTAGATTGTATTTTTATCCCCATTTTACAATTGCACAAACTGAGCTAAGTGGTCACTATTAAGAACAAACTCTGAATTTGAGCCCAGCTCTGCTTGACTCTCTAAAATCCATTAAACTCTATGTTCCATGCTGATGATCATGTCTTAATTACAACTAGAACTGAATGAAAGCTATGAACAGTTTCAGACTTAAAATCAAGATCTGTACTAAGAGTGAATCCACTGCCTTGCCAGAAGATAATGAGCTCCCAGATATTTGAGGTATTCAAGAAATTGAAAGTACTTCTCAGTGTCAGCTTCTCAGTACAATAGGTTTTTTGCTAGAGGAAGTATGGTTGATTAAATTTATTGCTTCCCAGACAATTTTTACTAAGGAAACAGGGTTCATATTTTTGGTAAGAAAGCACACTTCTACAAAATCCATTAAGCTTTTTTCATTTTGACCCTCAATTATAAATAAGGTTCAAAAATGCAATAACTTGGAAGGACTTCTTTTAAGTTGATACTGTGGACTATTCTCATCTGGATCATCTCATCTGGATTCTCATAATGATCATCTCACCACACCATGATGTTGTTGAAAACAAAAGCTAATGGTCACACATAGAATTCCTTGGTCTCTACCCTTACCAGGACTTCTTAATTTCTCACTTGGAGTTTCACCCTAATTGGTTAATTAGTCTCTCCCTAACCTAGCCCATCCTCATTACCATCTGAGTTATCACCAACACTGCACAAGCTGATCTTACTTTGCATTCTCTTGCTTAAAGACCTCTTAGCTTGCATTGATAGGCTGAGTTCTCAGGGAAGCAGAAGGAGATAAAGATTAGCATATGGGATGTCTATTAGGAAGACGCTTGAGATCCACACCTGTGGAGGGGAGAGACACATGAAGAAGTCATCACACACAGACTTGCCTAATCCCTGGGGAATGCTGGGATGGCCCTTCAGAGTTCTGAGGTGGAATGAGGTAAGAGTCTTTATACTTTGTAAATAGGTCATTGGAAGTGGGCTGCTCCAGGAAGCTGGCAAGGGTAAGGGGGCTCTCTTCAGAAGTAAGAGTGGGGAAGTTTTCAGAGTAAGGGCCATATGCCAGCATTCTTTCCAGAAACCAAGAAAATAAGCCCTCCGTCTCGACAGGGGATTTGAGCAGCACAAATCAGCATACACTGCCCTTCCCTATCCCAACACAACACCACCTGACTCTTCTGCATGACCTGACAGGTCCTTCACAATCTGGTCCCTGCTGCCTCTCCAACCCCAGCTTCCTCATCTCCTGTTGCCCAACCCAGATGCATTAAACTTCTCAGGGGATTCTTGAATATCAAATTGGAACTTCTTTTTCATTCTTCAGCACTTTGTCCAAATCATTCTATCAGTTGTCCAGTGGTGCTGTGATTCATTCATGCAACAATGAATTCATTCATTGAGCACCTTCTGTGTGGTAGGCACTATTCTGTTTTTTGTTTTTGTTTTTGTTTTGTTAAAGTAATGAACAAATGGGACAAAAATCCCTGTCTTTATCTATCTTCTATTCCAAGGAAGGAAGGCTGAAAATAAAATACTGTGTTACAAAGCAGCAGCAAAGTAGGAGATTAGGAATGCAGCAGGAAAAGATGGAGAAAGGTAGCTGTAATTTACAGCTGGTGGTAAAGAAGACCTTGTTGAATGATGAGTAAAACTTGGAAGGAGTTTTACTTGAGTAAAACCTGGAAGGAAGTTTGAATGAATTTCTGGCACAAGAGTCTTCTAGGTGGAAGGAGGTACCTGGACAAAGGTGCTGAGATTCGAATATGGCTGGTGTGTCCAGGAGCAGAGGTAGATCTCCTGAAGGGTTCTGAGTAGAGAAATTATGTGACCTGACTTATAAGAGGATCAGTTTCTCAGGGTTTTCATACAAGGTGTGCATCCTACAGCACAGTCTAGGAGGGTTAAAAGGATGAGAAACCAAGCTAGAAACAGGAAAACCAGTTCTAAAGAACTTCCTAACTGTCCAGGTGATCTGTCTCCATCCAGGATGGTTACCTCCCCAACACCTAGCCCCTGGAATATAGCAGGCACACAAAGAATGAATAACTACACTTGCATTACAGTGTAAGTTAGACTTGAGGAGTCAACTCTTCTTTGCATTACCTTAGGCACTCACTGGTGACTTCCTGCATTCATCATTCTTGAATATGAATGAACGGGTAGACCAGATGATTTTTCTAATCTAAAATTCTGCCAACCCAACTGCCATCTGGGCCTCTCCAAGGATGTTCCACTGTCAATTCAATTCGGCACATTTAAAATGGCACTTATCCTTCTCTTCCCTCTCTGCCCAAATTAACTTTCTCCTGACTTGTTTACCTGTTGGTGAAGCATCATTCACACATGTCTAAGTCACAGCTCATAACCCAGCCCAACCTGACCTCAGGAGGAGCCCACAATTTTTCCTTCTCACCCAATCTCCATCTGCTATAGAGCATCTGTGTCTTGCCATTCCTCCCTATTCCGGGGACCTTCTCATGCCCTTTATTTCACTCTGTTTAAAACTTTGTGAACTATGAATCTTTCTCCCTAATCCTGATCTACCCTGTTCATTGTCAACCAATTCAGATTGGTTTGCTGGTGCAGGCAACATGAACTTAAGATAAGGGTCACTGTTAATTACCTTGGATTCATGGTGTCTTCCCAGACTTTCTGGGTATGAAGATGGTAATGAAGTCATTGATCTGAATTAATACTGTGACATTTACACTGAAGTTCTCAGGTTCACAAACAAACATTAATTAATTAATAACATCCTTAGAAAAGCTATTAGGTATGCTTTTGCCAAATTGCTTTTCACTAGAAAATACTTTATAGTCAACCTATAAAGGTAATGCTTACTTACTTAGTGAGTAAGAGCCTGACTAAGAGACCAAACTGGCTGAATCTGAGCTCCTTTATTTATTTGTTATGTGACTTTGAGTAAGTCAATTCACCTCTCTCTACTTCGGTTTTCTCATTTGTAAAATGGGAATAATAATCAAATCTAGACTTATGATAAAGATTAAATGATTTTCTGACATTTGGTAATATAATGAAAGTGTCAGATATAGCTATTTCTATTAACATAGAATGAACTTTCCCTTTATAGGTTTCACACATTGAACTTTACTAAAAGGAAAGAAATACACATTTGCTATTAGGTGCTGTGCTAACACATTTGTTTTGTTTTCTCCTTAATTCCTCACTACAACATTGTCCATCACATGATTGTCTCCAATTTAAAGATGAGAAAGGTTTGGCTCAGACAACTGAAGTAGGTTATCTTATTATTAACTTAGAGAAGTTAAAAAATATACACTTGATGATAGAGAGTTGAAATGAGCTGGAACTCAGATGTGGCTGATTCCAGTGGTTATGTTTTCCTTCTGTGCCATTACTCCTCTTGTGTTCTCCACAGATAAGTAACCATCTCTGAAAAAGCACAACTCAAATGTGTCTACCAAGGCTGCAGTGTTTATAATGGCCTGTGCCTTCTCCTATCCCTCCCTGCAGAGCTTGCCTGGGATGTTTCCTCTGTTGTATCATCTTGCACAGTGTGCCTTAGCCAAGGAGCTGCTCTAGAGACAGGCAGACTTTGTGGCCTCTGACACCTAACTGTCTCCTCTGTTCAGGAGCAACCCGTACCTGCCTCCCAGCCCGACTCCTTTGTTAGACTTTTACTGGTCTCTTCCTGGTACTGTCCTCCTGAGAATTCCTCTGCCCTTTGTGATTTGGCATTTGGTGATCTATGGGGAGGAGATGATTCTTTGACCGGTAGTCAAAGAATGCAAGTTTTGGAGGCAGACAGATGTGACTCAAATCCCTGCTCAGTCCTTCCCAGTCTATGATCTTTGAAATTCACTCATCCTCTCTGAGCCTTAGCTTCTTCCTATTAATTAAAACCCTTTTTTTTTTTTAAGGTTAAGGTTTTTCAAGTCTATTTCATTGGTGGGAGTTTCTAAAGATAATACTTAAAAAGCATCTGGTATGCATTCAACAAATATGAATGCCTTCTTCCCGGCTTGCTCACTCCTTACCCAGTTCCACTGCCTAGAGTGGGTGTCTGGATTCCTTCCTCTATGGCTTTATTCTATTAGACTAAATTTTTGTTTGTAAATATGTTAGTAACACATTTACTTCAGATGAGGTTAAAACACTAGATTATGGGAAGCCCTCGGTGATTATCTTTTTTTATGTGCATCAAAATCATCTGTACAATTCTCCTTATCCATTTTTCAGGGTTATTTGGATATTTTTATACATACTCTATAAATAAATAAAAGGAAATAGTATAATAAACCTCCAAGTATCTCTAGCATAATAATAATTGCTTAATATTTCCTAGACAATAACATCCTATCCAGATTCAGATTTTCCTAATTAAACCCAAAACACTTCTGAATAGGTGATTTATTAAAGTTCAGAAGGTGGAGCATTCTCTTATAAATACAGATTCCCAGGAGAGCTCTGGAGTGGTGATTTAGTTTCTACTTAGCTGCTTCTTCTACAGTCTCTGTGGCAGTCTCTGTGGCCTCATCGCATTGCCTAAGCATTTGGAAAGCTAGACCAAAAACGCTTTCCTCAGAATTATGCCACCATTGATAGAGTCCCATGAAGAAAGTAATTTCTACACGGTGGCATGTGCCTATAAGCTTCAGCCTATGAAGCGGCTGGGGCTAGGGGTCACAGTAGAGTCCCGCCCAGGGCAACATAGCAAGACCTAGTCCTAAAGAAATAGCTGGGCATGGTGGCGCGTGCCTGTAATCCCAGCTCCCTGGGAAGCTGAGACTGGGGATTGCTTGAGTATGTGATATCCCGGGCAACATGAGCCTGCGGTTCCATGGACAAAAATAGTGAGACCTAGTCTAAAAAAAAAAAAAAAAAGTAATTTCTAGAACAAGTGTCATTAAGTAGTGAAATTCACTGATCAATTTTCCCCTAAGGGTAGTTTCCAGTTTTTGTCATTTTTATTTTTGTTTATTGGAATATTTTCTTTGGCATCATTTCTTTTTTTGCTCAAATTTTACAATAAAAATTTGATTTTCAGGTTTTTATCAAAGTCAGTTTACCAGTTATAACACCTGTCTTTATGAGTCTTGTTTTATTGCTACTATTTCCATGAAATCCAATTTTTCCCAATCAGATCTGTACATCTACATTTTGTTAAGATCTTTATTTTTCTGGCAATTCTTGGTCAAGCAACCATTTTCCCTCTGTAGTTTTAGCTATTGTCAACCTTAACTTTGTGTTGATGATTTCTATCAGTTACATCCATTATTCCTTTAATAAAAGTCAGAGAGCTTGGATGTATTTCTTTATTTACCTATGAAGATGTTTATGTATCAAAGCGATATCAGAGGAGAGAGTGGGAGTCAGAAAACAACAAATAGACACACAGAGACAAACACAGAAAGAAAAAGAAGTAGGTGTTGTCTCAGAGGAAGCCTGCACATGCTTTAGGGGTTCACATGTTTGGGGGATGAGGCTGCAGTATGATTGGTGAGGATGGGCTTCCTGGATTTTAATTCTAAAAGCTATATACACAGTGGCCATCTTGCCCCAACTTGTCCCCTTTTGTGGCTATTTTTGCCCAGTCAAGGATAGAATTTCAACCATCCACCCTTCTTGAACTTCAGACTGATTACTGCCTGCCTGGGAATGTCCCTTCCCTGCTTCCAATGCCCCAAGTTACCATTAGCATAGGTGACCCCACACTTGGGTTTTATTAGTGTCCAGCACAGACTGTACTTGCTTGGGAGTATTCAATAGACTTGTTGATTGATTTGCCTTCAAGTCTGACCCATAGGATTCCGATTCCCATAAGCCAGGTCACCATTAATAAATCAAAATACATCTACCTCGACTTCTTACTTCTTGGGGGGTTAGTGGGTGGATGGAGCCAGATTCGGCAGTGCTGCACTGCTGGGAGGCCTCTCAATCTGTCTATGGAATTGAAGCTTGAAAAGTTTTATTTTTTGCCGACGTTCCCTAGCAAAAGCCTGCTGCACACCCACACACTTAGCCAGCCAGAAAAAAGAAGAGCTGCTGCAAGAGCTATTCCTTCCACAACTGATCAGCACAGGAGCAGGCCTTCCTGCAGCTATCCATGCAGCTGGGAATACCCAGGCTCTGGTCCAGACTCGCAGCTACCAAGAGCTAAAGCCCAGGAGGAGCAAGTCTGGAAAGGAGCACCAGGGAAGGGTCATAAGTTGTCACCCCTCCTGGGAAAATAAGACCCTTTGGGGAGCGACCTCATAAAGGCCAGGAGATACAGTCAACAGAGAGAGAGAAGTGGGTGAGGAGGAGACCACCAGACCACTGTTCTGGCTAATGTCTTAAATGGCTTGTGATGGAACTATGCTGGTTCTAAACTGCGATCACAATGGACCAGCACAAACAAAAGAGAAGAGCCAGGCACAGTGGTGCGAGTCTTTAATAGCAGCCTAAGGAGAGAGGCCAGGACTAGGAATTGCTTGAGTCCATGAGTTTGAGACCTGCCTGGGGCAACATAGTGAGACCTAGTCCCCAAAAAATAGCTGAGTGTGGTAGTACTCACCTGTAATCCCAGCTACCTGGGAACTGATCACTTGAGTTGGCAGTACCCCAGGCAACGTGAACCTGCGGTTCCCCTGGCAAAATAGCAAGACCTAGTCTCAAAACAACAAAGAAACAAGGATTTTGACCTTCGAGACATAAGAGAAAGAAGAGGAAGAAAGGCTAAACCCAATACTCCCCAAATTTTGCTCTCAGCTGGAATCACCTAGCAGGCTTTAAAAAGTCTGAGGCTACTGGGCAGGCTGGTGTGAGCCTTTAAGCACAGTCCTAGAGCACGTCTGCGTCTAGAAATCGCTTGAGTCCGCGGGTTTGAGACCCACCAGAGCAACATATCGAGACCTAGTCTCAAAAAATAGCTGGGTGTGTTGGCATGCGCCTGTAATCCCAGCTACCTGGGAAGCTGAGGGTGGGGATTGCTTGAGTCCATGATACCCCGAGCAAAGTGAGCCTGCAGTTCCCAGGGCAAAATAGCAAGACACATAGCAAGTGTCAAAAAAAAAAAAAAAACAAAAAACAACAACAAAAAAACCAGTCTGAGGCCTTAACCGCATCCCCAAGGACTGATTAACTGGGCTGGAATGGATTCTGAGCATCTGGATTTTCACTAGTTACCCAGGAGCCTCCAATGTGCAACTAGAGTTAAGACCAAGTAGGCCAGACTGAAGATGGAAAAGATCATCTCCCTGGGCCTTCTGCAGCTCCAAAAGGCAGGAAGAGAGGACCTTGGACCTGGCCTTCCCCTGGGATCTTGTGCAGTGCAAACTGCGTAGCTCAGGGGAAAGAGCTGGGCCTATGCTGCCCAGGCCTGAGTTCTGGTTTTAGATTGACACTAGCCTCAGCATGACCTTGGACCATGACTGTGCTGGTCAAAGAAGATCTGAGTGCACAGGGCACTGTGTGCTGAACTGGTCACTTTCTCTCCCTGCCCTTCGCTCCCTCTTGCTTTCTCCAGCCCTAACACATTCCAAATCTCTACTTTCATTAAAATAGCCCAGTCACTTCTAGTTCAACAGACATTTTTTCCCCCATGAATTATTCAAACTTGGGAATTGAATGTTGAAAATAACATGTTGGCGTTGTCCTCATTAAGAAGCTGTTAGCTGTGAATCTCCTGTCTTTCCCTGTATTTACCAAGCCTGATTTCTGCAGTTCTGGAGATGAATACAGTCAATCATTTACAAAGTCTCTAGAGAATGCCAGGGGAAATAAAGCAAGGAATAAACACCCACACCCTGAGGAGGGAGGGTGCGACAGGGAGCAAGAGAGAACAGCCATGGGCACTCAGAGAGAGGAGTTCGAGCCACAGTCTTGATCCACAGCCTTGATGGAGTCTCTCAGTCTCACTATACTGTTTCAGTCATGTTCTTCCCCCTTGTAGGCGAACTGAACAGATGATTCTTGTCACTGAGGAGCCCCTATGTGGGGAACAAGGCAGATCCATGAACAGCCAGTGACAACAGAGAACATGAATGAGGGAAAGTGAATGTGGTACATACAAGTCTTTAACTTACGGTTTTCTCCTTGATTTTTAACCATGAAGCAGGACTTTTAAAGTTAGCAGGAGATAGGAGCAAGTGATGATGCCTCTCAAAAGCACAGAGGCTATGTCTGTGGACCATCACAGCATCATCATGACATCATCATGACATCATCATGACATAATCACAGATGTTGCCATGTCCCAACACAACATAGGGCTTCGTCATAACTGCTTCTAGAGATGGGATTGTTAATATGTGGAGATGAAAACCCAACAATTTGTTTAATTTGTGATAAAGTTATCAATATGTTGTAACTCCAGAGAAAAGATACTTCTAGAGAGCAGAGGTAAGATACAACTCGTTTTCAAAAATCATGTTCCTATTCATGATTAAACAAGTCCCAGCCAAGGTAATAGAGGAAGTTGTATGTGGTGACTACATTCATGTGTATTTCTGCAAGACTCAGCAGATAATAATATCTGGGAATTTTCAGTCTGTGCCAAGGAGGTGAGGAACTCAAAATGCTAAGATGTGATGCCACTTAGCACTGGAAATAATGCCTGCACATTGTGATACCAGCCAATAATTCCCAAGCTCTCATGTGCAGCTCTCCGAATCACATGTAAAGTTTGTTGGACACTGGTTGTTGTGTCCACACCCAAAATTTCTGATTCAATAGGTCTGAGCTGGGGCCAGAAAATCTGCATTTCCAGCGTAGTGAGACTAATATCCCAGATGATGTTGATTCTGCTGATTGGGAACCACTGAATACTGACATGAACTTTGATTATTCAAAAAATGTTCAAAGCAACAGAAGGCCCTTCTCAGAGTTGTGTTCCCTTTGCACTCTCGTGTGACTGTCTACTTGTCCATTCATGTTCTGACTTAGTTCTCATAACCTATGGCAGTGATCTGTGACTGATCTGTTGGAGAGAAGAGATCCCCTCTTGGCTATGGTTGATCATCGTTAGCAGGCAGGAATTATTGTTAAGTCTGAAACTTGGCTCATCAGAGTTGACGACCTTCCCCTCCAGTTGCTTCAGCAGCAATCAAGATGATTTTTAAGCCCTTGCCACAGTCTGAGGTTGCATGATTTTATCAGGCAACAATTTTAAGAAGCACTGCATGTGTTTTAGAAGGAGGCGGGAAATCGTCTTAGTAGGACATTCACTTCTCTACTTACGGACTAAGTGCCTAATTCTCCTTCAGGCATTTAAGTCGACAGCCATTTTAGAGACAGAGACGATGAAGATCAGTGAGCTTAGGTAACCCGCAGCGTCACCCGGCTGAGCGAAGGAGCAGAGCTTAAACTCTGAGCTGGTCTTGCCCAGTCCTGGCTGGTTTGCCGCGGGGGTAAAGTGAGGCTAACGTCAGGGAAATGCTTCCTCCCACAGGCCACTCCTCTGCTTCCAAACACCACTGACACTTGGATATGTGCACCCGGGAGGGAGGCTTTGGCACCAGGCCCCCTTGTTTACAGATCTAGAATCCCACACACACACACACAAAGTAAATGTGGAGCCAGGAGGGAGGGTGGAGGGGCTAGACCAAGCTTGGATGGCACAACTGTCAACACAGCAGAAAATACAGGGAAAGGCCAAAAGCATTTCAAAAATACAATCAAAGTCATTTTCCTCTCACTAGAAGCGATCATTTTTGACCCTCTACTTGAATAGGCTTTTATTTTCCTTTAAAAAAAATTGTTCTATTTGTAGCTTTCCTAATAACAAAGTTGCAAGGTTCACAGGAATGATAAGAGGAAGCCTCTGTGTCACACGGGCCGTTCTTGCTAATCTTCACATCCATCAA
>PVHY01003991.1:41122-99909 GCA_004024945.1 Uropsilus gracilis
TTTTTTTTTTTTTTTTTTTTTTTTTTTTTTTTTTTTTTTTTTTTTTTTTTTTTTTTTTTTTTTTTTTTTTTTTTTTTTTTTTTTTTTTTTTTTTTTTTTTTTTTTTTTTTTTTTTTTTTTTTTTTTGAGACTAGGTCTCGCTATTTTTGCCCTGTGGAACCACAGGCTCACGTTGCCCGGGGTACCACGGACTCAAGCAATCCCCAGACTCAGCTTCCCAGGTAGCTGGGATTACAGGCACACACCACCATGCCCAGCTATTTTATGGGACTAGGTCTCACTGTGTTGCCCCGAGCAGGACTCGAACTGCGATCCCTAGCTCCAGCCACTTCACAGACTGAAGCTTACAGGCACGAGCTACCATGCCCAGCTAAGACTAGCTTTTCTTAAGCAGCCCTCACACTGTTTGGAGAGTCAGAAAACCCCCATCCAGCCCATCTCCAGTCTTCTGGAAATGGAACCAACTGAAGCATAAGAAGCCTAAGACTGGATGCTCAGGAGGTATTTGAATGATCACCTACCCTGTGAAGAGATCCGGACAAGAGCCAACACAGAAATGACAAGATTTGGGTGGCAGGGGAGAGACGGGGGTCAAGTCCAGAGCTTCTCAAACTTTAATGTGTTTATAAATTAGCTGGAGAACCTGCTACATGCATGTTGTGAAAGAGCCATTCGGGAGTTAAAGTCTGCATTTTTGTGGACTTCAGATGAGGCCATGTTGCTGGTTCACAGGCCATGCTCTAAGCAGCAAGAGTCTGGAGTCAAGTTATTTGAAGGGAATGAATTCTCAGCTCCCCTGTGCCTATGTTAATCTTTCCTAAAATCTGCCTGAGAAAGAGGGAGTCTAAATTGTTGGTTCCCCTTTGACAAGGGGCTTCTTCCCACTTGAGTGAACTAAGGGAGGCCTCTCTTCTAGTCAGAGCTTACCGGGTGTTTCTTCTTGCATAAGGTGCAAAAACTATCAGCTTCCTAAGCGAAGTAACAATTTGAAGCATTGGTATTATTGTTGAGAAAAGGACTCAACTCTATTAACTAGTTACAAATATTTCCACAAGTCAAATGGTATTGAGTCATTGCTCTCAACAAACTGAAGATGTAAATTATCCGCTGAGAACTACTTAAAAATACTTTTGAAAAAAAAATCAGTGATTTTTAGCATTTAACTCAAAAAGAATTCAAAGAATTAAATGACATTTCTCTGAGAAAACTTCTAATCCCACTGCTTAAATATGAACAAAATCTCTCAGCACTTATATCTGTTAAAAAAAAAAAGTTGATGTTGATGTTGAATTCTATTCCATTTTAGCAGTAATAGTCAACATGGATATATATTACTTAAATGTTTAAAAATAAGAGCAAAAGAAAGAGACTATGCATCTTAGGACAGCCACTTCCAGTAAAAAATGTCATAATTATTAAAAAATTCATTGTTTTCATCAATTATATACCATAATTATTGTATGACTAAATCCAGAAGAAATGCTTAAAAAATCTAAGACTTAAGGACTCTGAGTTGACACACCTTTTCTGTTGTAGAAAAATGACACAAAAGGTATATTTTATCAGCACAGAGTCCTAAGAGATAAAGAGATAAAGGAATGGAAATAGAAATCAGAGAGAAGAAGGAATAATATAACATTTAGAAAGAACCTATTCTATCTCAAAAAGGATGATGATATCAAATCGCTTTGATCTAGAGATTCCATTGGGAACATTTTTTAAAGTTACATAAGTCTTATTTAAATGACAATATTTTAGAAGAGCTTGTTCTTGTATATTTTTAATGGATGATTACATATCAAATTACTATGGTATATAGAGTCAATTGAAAACATTTTAAAATTATGTAAGAGTCTTGTTTTTAAATGTCAGTGTTTATAATAACAGGAAATTGCATTCTTTATAACTACTTATGATAAAAAAAATTTTATCATGTAAACATAAAAATGTTGAGCTGTACACAACTCCTCAGACTTTAAGAAATTCAAAGCAAGGGAAAAAAACTTTTTTTTTTTTCAGATTACACACCTGAAATATTTTTGTGTCCTTCAAAGCACATCAAGACATAAGACAGAGTCATCTCATCTGCGATGAAACTACCTCTGACTTCTCAGGCAGGCAGAGCAAACCACTTGTGACCTTGTAACAACCCTACACCATCATCCTCCAGTGTGATTAGCTTTATCACCTCTTATCATCAATATTTTCTTTAGGCTGGTGTAAAGGAGGAACTCAATAAATGCTAAAGGATGGGTGGGTAGATGGGCTGATGGATGGATGGATAGATGGATAAATAGATGGATGGTGGATGATGGATGGACAGACAATGAACCAATTCCAGACAATGAGACAGTCATTTGGACTATTCTGAGCAAAATAATTTATTCTTAAGGGCTAAAAAGAAGCAACTCCTCAGAACCCTGATTCCAGGACAACTCTCTGTACCAGATGATCGCTACTTCACATCACACTAGATAGCACAGGCTACACCTAGCTGTGAAGTCATCGTTGGAGCAGAATCTTTTCCTCAAACTTTAGGAGGACGTCTTTGGTATCTAGATTTTATCAATACATTTTTAATTTGATTTGCTTTCAAAATAACTTATTCTACTCCAACTAGAGGTTCATTTTATTTTCTTTTTTGGCGGAAGAAGATGGGAGAGATTGGGAAGATTGAAAGAGAAGATGAAAGAGACTATTCAATTGGCATACCCAAAATATATTGCTTCCTTGGGTTATTTAATATATAGTCATCCTTAGGACCGGGTGCAGTGGCACGTGCCTTTAATCCCAGCCTAGGAAGGGAGTTTGAGACTAGAAATTGCTTGAGTCCGTGGGTTTGAGACCCCTCTGGGGCAAAATAGTGAGATTTAGTCTCAAAAACTAGTTGGGTATCATGGTGTGTGCCTGTAATCCCGGCTACCTGGAAGGCTGAGCCTGGGGATTGCTTGAGTCTATGGTACCCCAGGCAAAATGAGTTTGTAGTTCCCCAGGCAAGATGGGTTTGTAGTTCCCCAGGCAAAATAGCGAGACCTAGTCTCAAAAAAAAAAAAAGAATGTCTAGACACCCATTCCAGTTACCTTCTCATCTACAATTCTACTTTATTTCATACTCACAGAAACATTTAAGGTTTTAAAGCAGTGATAGGAACCCTCCTGGATCTACCACTCTGCTCAAGAAAGAGAACAATATCAGCTCTGTCAAAGTCCCCTCTGTGCCCCACCTTCTGACTATTCTTCTGACTTACCTTCTCCCCAAAGTAAGCACTACCCCAAATGCTATGCATATCATTCATCACTTTAAAAAAAAAAAAAAAAAGACTTTCTCACACATCTTCACAACATGGAGTTCAGTTTTGCCTGTTTTGCACTTTATAGAAAAGTTATCTGGCAGCTACTCTTTGGCAAGGTGATGCTTTTCATTTGACATTTTATTTGAAAAAATGCATCCATATTGACATACACAGCTGAGGTTCATTCATTTCCACTGTAGCAAGGTAGTCATCACACAAGCACAGCAAAAACTATCCACTCTCCCACTGATAGTCGTGTAAGTCATGTATTGTTTTTGTTACTATAAAAAAAACTACTATGAACATTTTTGTGTACATGCCACTTGTATAAATGTTGGTTTAGAGTGTGTGTGTGTTCACATGTTCCTAGAAATTTCTGGGTCATAGAACATTTTATGTTCAACTTTACTAGCCATGCCAAATTAATTTTAAAAGTGGTTGCAATAATTTATATTTCCATTCAAAGTATATAAGAGTTTATACTATGCTAAGGCTTTTCCCACGTGTCCTTTATATTTTGTTTTCTCACTTTTGGGGTTTTCTTACAGCACCTACCACAATTTCATTCATGAATATATCTGTGTTTGTTTCTGTCTTCCTCACTGAAATGTAAGCTCCTTGAAGAAAAAAAAAAACACATTTATCTGGATCACACTATTTTCTATTCCATCTAGCTCTGGTTCTGTATAGAGTGAGTTCTGAATAAATATTTGTTAGATGAATAGATTGATCAACTAAGAAGTGGAAAGAGTAAACAAATAATTGCACCACACATGTCAGTCATAATGGTTACCATTTTGTGGACACTACTTATGAGCCAGGCAATGCCTTTATGTATATACACTCACTCATACATTGAAAATCTTAGTTTATTGAGTTTCTATAATGTGCCAAATCCTTACAAATATCATTTCCTATTTTCATAGGCACTCTGCAAGGCATATACTGTCTTCCTTATAATTAGAGATGAGGAAACTGAAGCTCAGAGAAGTAACACAATTCATATGAGGCCACTAAATCAGCAATTGTAATATCAAATATGAGCCTGCGACAAAGACTGTGTCTTTGCCTTTATCACATTGTTTCTCTAGAGTGTGATAACTTTACAAAGATCAAATCCTTGCATCACCACCACCCTGTTCTAAAGTGAATAAAGAACTAGCTATACCCAAGGGAGATACAAAGTACGATGGAACTTCTTACGCTTAGGGAAATGTAATTATATACACCTGTGTATTTATGAGCATGAAATGCTTAGCATAGTGCCAAAATAGACAAGAAAAATTCACTCAACAAATGGTTGAGTGACTGTGCTGGGTTACTGTGTTGCTATAGCTGTTTCTCTTGATGAAGGTGGTGGCCTGGACTAGTGACACTAAACCTGATTTTAAATCCTGGTCTCTTCAACTTCCTAGCCACAAGATGAGTTAGTTACAGGTATGCCTCTCAATTTCTTTATAGATTTCCTTTAATTTTTTATAAGTAAATTTATTGATTTATATATATTTCACATCTTTGTATTCCCCAGGGTTCTCCCACTACCTCCCCTCCATGATTGCTCTCACTCATTCCCCCACTCCCAGTTGTGTACTTTAGTTTGGTTCTTAGCTTGTTTTGGCTTTTCCTCCTGGCCTTTTGTTTGTTTTTCCTATATTCCATATATTAGTGAAACCATTTGGTTTCTGTCTTTTTCTTTCTGACTTGTTTCTAATTCCATCAACTCTGTCATTTTTAATTGATGAGTGATAGTCCATTGTGTATATAGATCACATCTTTTTCATCCATTAGTGTTTTGGGACATTTGGGTTGTTTCCATAGCCTTGCAATTTTAAATAGTGCTGCAGTAAACATCGAAGTACAGGTGTCTTTTTGATTAGTGTTTTTGTGTCCTTTGGGTAGATTCCCAGAAGTAGGATTGCTGGTTCAGATGGTAGTTCTACTTTCATTAGTTTGAAGGTCCTCCATACAACTTTCCATAGTATTTGGACCAGTTTACATTCCTACCAGCAGGATAAAACTGTTCCTTTCTCTCCACATTCATGCCAGCACTTTTTATTGCCCTTTTTTTTCCCCTTTAATATGGGCCATTCTTACTGGTGTGAGGTGGTATGGTGGTATCTCATTGTGGTTAGATTTGCATTTCCCTGAATCTAGTGATATTAAGCATTTTTTCATATTCCTGTTGGCCATTTGTATTTCCTCTTAGGAGGAGGATCTTTTTAGTTCTTCTCCCCATTTTTTGACTGGGCTTCTTGTTTTGTTTTTGCTAAGTTGTGTGAGTTCCTTGTGGATATTTTTATCAAATTCTCATTACTTTCATGGAGAGTAAAATCTTTTTTCCGTTCATTTGGGTTTCTTTTCATTTTGTTTATTGTCTCTTTTGCTGTACAGAAGCCTTTAAGAATATGGTTTTAAGTTGACCTTGTGTTCTTTCAGAATGTCTCCTTGTTCATCATGGATTTTAGAGCATGGGTAACAAACTGATAGTGTTTTTGGGTCATAAAGAGTTTGAAACATTTTGAATCTGTTGCCAACATTTAAAAATTGGCAGCTATAGTAACACTGCTAGATGACTTCCACCCTCTTCAAGGTAGGTTTTCACTAGAAGCATCAGAACAGACAATGTGAGTTAAACATTATTATCATATTTTACAATGAGAAACATAAACAGAGTCAGGAATCAGAACTCAAATCTTCTCTCCTTGGCACATTTTCCTCAAGGAAGAAATATGCATAGATAAGCCGGGCATAGTGGTGTGCACCTGTAATCCCAGTTACCTGGGAGGCTAAGGTTGTGAGGCTAAGGCAGTCACTTGACTCCGCAGGTTCAAGACAACCCTGGACAACATACCAAGACTTAGTTTCTTTAAAAAAAAGAAAGAAAAAGAAATATGCACAAATGGCCAAATTATGGACAGAGGATTTTTTTGGTGAAGAGGAAATCAAGATGTTGAATGATTCCAATGGTCAGTGACAACTGTGCATGTAAGCTCAGCAACATGGTTTCCCCTTTGGGGTAGCTCCAAGGGGAGGAGTGTGAGTCTACTCTTTCTCTAGTGGAGAGCCCTGAAGAATCCCCTCAACTTTTAATTCTATATTCTTGACTCTTCTGTTTCCAACCTCCATACACAGCACATGTAGTTCAGTAGAAGACTTGTCATCTAACAAAACCAAGAAATGTAGCTGTGAGTGAGATACAAATAAAAGTAAATTTCATTTGGAAATTTTAGTTGGAAAAAATGAGAAAATCATAAGAAAAATACATTTAACATTTTGTTCTAAAACATTTAACATTTTATTCTAAAAATTAAAGGCAATTGACTGACTTCTGATTGAACTCTGCAACGGGAGTTACTGATAGAAGGTTGGGAGGTGGGAGGAGAGAGAATGCAGAGTATTTCTTTTCCTCTCTCTTCCCCTTTGCCTCAAATCCCTGGCCTTGGTTGCACCCTCCATAGCTAGAACTCCTCACTGAATCCAGCACACACATTCTTAACACTCTTTCTTCCCTTTGGCCCTTCCAAGTCAGAAGGGGTGGGAAGAGCTCCCTGCTGTTGTTGGTCTCTAGGAGCCTGTTTCCCATTTCCCTGACTGGATATCACCTCTACCCACAGCTGCTTCTTTAACGTCTTCATTCATACTGGTGGGGTGAACTGGATCTTGGGCTCAAGCTCTGATTCAGGTACCTAGACTGGCAAGTGTGAGTCAGAAGGAAAGGGCAGCCTGGGGTGAGGTTGTTTGGGAACTGGCACCAAAGTGTGCCCAATGCCCTCCAGATATGATGCTGGATGGGTCCACAGAGGCTTTGAAGAGGCTTTATGTACCATCCATCCATTTGGGCAGCCTGGCAACATGCCTCCACCTATATGAGAATGACAGCCTCAAGCCCCTTGAGTTTTCTGGGCCTTCACTTGGCCAGAGCACCATTGTTCAGCATCGGGTAGCGGGATCCTCACTGACGCTTTATGTTTGCTGCAGCCTAAATATTGCAACAAGCCCTTTCTAGTGTTGAAGTTAAAGGTGCCTATGCTTGACTTCAGATCCTGGCAGGGGTAATAAACAGGTAATTCCTGTAGGCCTGAGTTTCCACCTGTAAAAGGAGAATAGTAATGGGGTTATTATGCAAGAACTGCATAACCTATTACCTCCAAAGCTCTCAGCACTGTGCCTGACACCAGTGAGTACTCAAAAAACTTTACTATCTCCACCACTATGTAGCCATGTGGTCCTGGGCAATTCATTTCACCTTCCTGTACCTCCATTTCTTTCTCCTTAAACTGAAATAATAAACTCCTGGATGATATGGTGGTCAAAATAAAGAAATTGTTAATGATAGTATTCTAGAGACTGAACAGTATCTTAGGAAAGCAAGGTCTTTTTAAAAAATACATAATAATAGTTATCACACTGAGAAAGCTAGCAGGGGCCCGTAAGGAACATTTCAACAAACCTTTGCAACAATATCCATAGTGAGACACAAGAGGAAATACAATAAAAAGTCTTTGACATGGTCTTAGATAAAGAACCCATCCATGGCATTTAAGATAAAAAAAAAAAAAACTTGTAAGAAGTGGCTTTGGTTTCATTGCAAAAGAAATAACTTAAAAGTAGTTGTTGAAAAGTAATTTCTATCATAATAGTATCCAAATGAAACGATCATTAAGTTAAGTGTGAACAATGAAAAAAACCATGAACTCCATGGGCTTGGGACAACTCCCAGAGGGCACCCCACCCCCTCCTTCCCAGCATCTAGAGTAGCCCCTCCCCTCTTCGAGGCAGCACCCATCTGCCCAGGAAGGCGGACAATCATGGTCAAGGGTTCATGGCCATGGTCTTGTTTGGAAAACTAGGCTTTCAAGCCAGACTGCTTTTATCTCCCTGCCCCACATTTCTACCCTTTCCTTCCTAGCACTAGAGCACTGACTCTGTGGTCGAGAGGGTTTCCCCTCTTGATACTCAAAATATGGCCTATGGACCAGCATCCCCTGGAGCTTGTTAGAAATGTACAAACTTTGCTACCCACCCCTTCCCTGACCCAGCCCTGCTGCAGCAGAATCTGCCTTTTAACACCATCCCCAGGTGATTCATAGACTCACTGAAGTTTGAGAAGAACTGTTATAGTCTTTCTGAAACTCATACTTATCATGTTCATTTATTATCAGGATTCTATGTATTCTAAGTGTCTGGTAAGTAGTGGGTGTAAATGCATTATTACCTTCTTTCCCTGGGCACCTGCCATGCCTTTGTGCCTAATCTCCATGTGCCTAAACCCTTCTCTCTGGCCTGAGCCTCTGAATGCTGACCTTAACTGCTTGCTCAAACCCTGCCACTCATCAGTGCCCCAGATTGACCTCCGCTCTTTGCCCACAGTCCCTGGCAGGCCAACTTGGGCCTGTTGCTATACTTCTTAGCACTCCCCGCTGATCTAGACTCTCCCCAAACCCCACCCTTTTTGGCCTGATCCTTCTCGAGGACACCAAAACCCCCACAGCAGAACTTACTTAAGTCATGCTGCCACTGCTCAAAATGGTCTTGGAACAGCAACTTGGAATTTGCCTTCACAGCCTCACACGGTGCCTGACCTAGGCTGGACACTCAAATCAATGTGATTTAGAGGAACAAATGGAGATTAAAGACTTAATTCAGGGCCAGGAGTGGTGGCACACACCTTTAATCCCAGTCTAGGAAGGGAGGCCGAGACTAGGGATCACTTGAGTCCACAGGTTCAACACCTGCCCGGGGCAACATAGCGAGATCTAGTCTCAAAAAATAGCTGGGAGTGGTGGCGCGCACCTGTAATCCCAGCTATCTGGGAGGCTGAGGCTGAGGATTGCTTGTGTCCGTGGTACTCCAGGCAACATAGTGAGACCTCGTCTCAAAAAAAAAGATTTAGTTCAGGCTGGACTTTGGTATTAGGATTTAGTATCTGTTATTGTGGATTCAGCTGTCAGCCTGATCTAGATGGAATAGAAGTTATACTTCCAGTTCCAGTCTCCCCTCAATCCATGTGTGGTCAAGGGACCCTCAGCAGTGCACAGAAATTCTTGCTATTCTGCTGTAGACAAGCAGTCCCAGGAACCCAAAAGGAGTTCCCAGAAGAGTCACAGGTACAGACCATTGAAAGCAAAAGCATGTTGAAGCCAGAGGATGCTTAACCAGAAGTGAACACCATTGTAGGTCGTGCATCAGCAATGTCCATCAACTCCTTCCCCACCCTCACCCCCCACCCCCTGCCCTCAACTCCTTCATGGAAAGGTACATGAGTTCATCTCTTCCCTGAAGCCTGGAAAGTCTACCTGGATCTGCAGGTTGAGAAAATGTTCTGTTCTCTCTTCAGGTAATTATATGGTTTTCAGACCATTCACTCTAGTTTCCTTTCTAAATTCAGAACCCAGCCAGTAACATCTCTGTGCCTTCTACCCAGCTACAAACGAAGTGGTTCCACTTTTATTTTCTATGTTGGGCTTTCCTGTCTACTTTTACTCAAATAGCTAAAAGAAATGCTGCTTGATAAAGCAAGTTCAAAATGTATGTATTCATTTTCTATTGCTGCCCATCAAATGTCTGAAAACTTAGAAGCTAAAAAGCGACACACATTTTAATTTTTTTAATATATATATATTTTTAAATGCCGTGCCATTGTTTTACATCTTTACTATTTTTTTTTCACAGTATAGAAATTCTTCCCTCAGGTGTGGCCACCATAGTAGGTCAGAAGTAGGCATAGCTCATCTGTGCCTTTTGTTAAGGATTTCATAAGGCTTCCATCCCAGTGTGGGCCTAGGCTGTGGTCTCACCAGAGGTTCAGTGGGGGAAAGATCTGATCCCAAGATCCTTTGGGTTGATGGCAGAATTCATCTCCTTATAGTTGTTGGACCGACGTCCGATTTTCTTGCTGACTGTCAATGGGGACTCTCAACAGATATAGGCTCCCTGCACTTCCTTACCATGTGACCCCCTCCACAGACCACGTCATGACCTCGTGGCTTATTTCTTCTAGGCAGTAATGGACAGAATCTCTGGCTCATGCTAGCAAGACAGGACTGCAGCCAGGTGTGGTGGCATGCACCTATAATCCAAGTGCTGGGAGGCAAGAGGACAAGGATTGCTTGAGTTTGCAGGTTCGAGACTACCCTGGGAAATATAGCAAGACCTGGTTCTCGAAAAAAGCAGACGGGCATGGTGGCGGGGCACCTATAATCCCAGCTACCTGGGAGGCTGAGGCTGGGGATTGCTTGAGTTCACAAGATCGCAACTACCCCAGGCAACATAGCGAGACCTAATGTCAAAAAAAAAAAAGATAGGACTGCATAAGTATACAATGAAATTAATATGGGATGATAGCCCTTCTCTCTTGTCATATTGTTTGGGAGCAAGTCCCTGTTCCCCTCCATAGTCAGAGGCAGGAGATAATATAGGACCTGAAAATGAGCTCATCCTACAACCTGTCCACTAGACCAAATCCACCTCATCTTGGACTTTCCTCCCTCGTTGCCTAACCTTGCCCTATTTCTGCATTCCATGAGTACTGCTGCTGGTCCCACACTGATAACCTTTTTTTTCAGTTAATTTTTTGTGTCAAGTTGTACATATTTGATTTTGAGTGTGATATGGGAAAAGGCTAAAGTTTGCTGGGTCAAACAAAGCCCATTTTAATGCTCAAAAAGCAACTCTTGAACATTTTTTTTTAGATAAACAAGCTATTTTAGATTAACTGTGCTTGAAAGCCTTAATACATTTGACATCATTTAGGGTTTGGTTTTATTTTGTTAGTCTTGTGATTAAAAAAATAATAACCTAGAAAACACCAGCTTAAGGGAATTTGACTGGCATTACTAAAGCTCACATTTTGCTGAAAACTTGTTGGATTTAGAACTCAGATTTTATATAAAATTTGAATATTTTGCTACTTAATGGTTCTAATTCTCATTATATAAGGTTTTGCCAACAGAAACAGTAAATAGCAAACATTAGGAAAAGAAACAAAAGAAACAGTAACAAGTTATTCATCCAGTATTATCAACAAAAACCTAAAAATTCACCAGAGAAACTAAAGGAATTCAGCGACTAAAGATCACTCAAGGTTGATTGATCAGGGATTGTGAATATCTAGCTGCAATTCTCCCAATCTGCTGGTGCCCATAACAGACATAATCAATTAACCACAATATTCTTCAGCTCAATCTGAATAGTGTCAGAGTTCCCCTCAATTCCCAGAAACTACTACTGATTTAGATAGAGCTCTTCAGTTACAGATAATATAAACCAAGTGGAGCCTCTGGGAGCAAATAAGAAAGAATTTCACACAAATATGCAAGGGTGTCCCAAAAATGTCAAGCACAAGAATGCAGCGAGGCTTCAGGAACCAGAGAAACCAGAAAACCATTAGACTGTCTCTTATCTTTGCATGTTTGTGCTTGCTTGTTTCACTCTTCTCCCTGTAGTCAGGCTTTCCCAGCATCTTCAGTCTTCTTGAGGTCATGAGGCCACATGTAGCACCCTACTTATTCTAGTTAGAGCCGCCGATAAAGACTGCATCTGAAGCTCAGCGTCAGGTTTCTGAGGGAGGGACCCTGACTGTGCTGGGACAGGTGAATTCTTCTGGCCCAGTCAGTCATAATCCAACAGGAAGTGATGAGAATCCAAAATGGCTGCTCAACGTACATTTCTGTGAATAAGCAGCAATTCTCTGAGAAGCCAGGGAGGACTCAGGGTTGAGCCGGCAACCCAGAGATGTCATTCATATTACAACCAACCAACAGGCATCAGCACAAGAGGTGAGACATGTTTCCTCTTCAAGATCTAGGTTAGTGCCAAACGATAGAACTTTGGTGATAATGGAAATACCCTGTATCTGTATTTTCTGATACATTGGCCACTGAGGGCTTGTGAACTATTGAGCACTTGAAATGTCTCTGAGGAATTGAATATTTAGACTCATTTATTTTTAACGAATTTAAATACAGACTGTCATATGTCATCAGTGGCCACCATATTAGACCGTGTTCATCTGGACCTTTCCAGTTTAAAAACAAAACTGTGCTCACAGACCATGTAGTTACTCAATAACATTGCTGGAACTAAAGGCTTGGTCTCCTTTCTCTTTTTAATTTTCTATCCTGTTAATTAGAATCGAGGAAGTCTGAGTGATTTCCCACATAACTCTAATTTGCCTTTTTTAAATGTTCCTAACTAACCTTTCTTTGGGAAAGAGCTTTCCAAAAGGTATTGCACACTTTGGAAAAAGCCCCAGGGCCAGAATAGCAGACTTACCTTCATACTACAGAGTTGGAATTATGAAACTCCGGTGTCACTCAGGTTATAATGATAAGGGCCTCACAAGAGAGCCCAGGGAGCACATAGGGCTGCCTCCCCACAGTGATTCAGCGGCTTCTCCCCTCCTCGTCACAATCCTGACGTGGTAACTTCTGACAAGCTGCCCACCTCCTTTCACTCGCTCAGCAAGGAACCAAGCACAGGAACTTGCTCCATCAGTGGGCTTAATTTCACCCACAATCCCAAACCATTAGGGCTGGGGGAGTTTCACCACTAAATCAAGTACGCAGAGTTTGAGAAGGAATTTTCCACAGTACACAGGTGTTTTTTTTCTTTCTCTCGCTCTCTTTTTCTTTTCCTTAAAGGGCTAACATGATACAAGTCTCCAAAGCTCGCTGCCGGGTAAGTGGTACGTACTCTGTTTTCCTTTGCTGGTGTCACTCTGGCCATGTCAGTATTGCAACATTGAGGGTACCGAGGCAGGAGAGGACTGAGCACAAAATATTTTGAGAAATGAGACTGAATCAAGGTGCAGATGATTTTAGATGACTTTCCTGAGCTGTTCTCCGTAGTACATCCTGTGGTCATGGGCTAGGCAGTTTTATGGGTCTTCTGAAAATATTCTAAAAGCAAAGTGAATGTTCAAAACAGCATCATAAAATAAAAAAAATCATGGCCATGTTTGCCTGTGGATAGACGTCAGAGATTGTAGCCACTGTAAATGCATCTGCTTGTCCGGGCACCAGAATGAATTCAGAGCTGGCAGGGGAGTCTGGGGGGTCGCTGTCAGGAAGCTGTGGGGAGTTCTTGGTCAGTGGCCAGAGAAACAGGACACTCATGGCCCTTCAGCCCAGGTTTCAGGCTCCCCAGTTTGAGGATGCATGAGAATGGGGTTCAGAAGAAAATCTGGGTTCTGCTACCTGGACCACCCAAAGTGGATGAATGAGTCACCTCTGGGAAGAATAGAAACATTTTTAACCTTCAGTCATCTGGTCTACTGAAGGCACCGCCATCAGGAAGGTATTCTGTATTTCCACTTGGCCTTCTGAAACGGCTTGAGACTTGGCCAAGGGAAGCATTCGTTTTGCCTATACTCTACTTAAGAAAATAACTTCATGAACACAAGCATGGTTCCATTAGTTATTTATAGTCAAGTTTTGATTATCCACCAGGCAGGTTCCTGGCATGGTTTTCAGCCCTCTGTTTGCCTTTCTCACCTCCTACTGACATACACTTGCTGCAGCTTGTAGCAACTTAGAATTTCCCCTGAGTCACAGCTCCCCTCTCCCCCATGCCACTCAGCCCCCCACCGCACCCCAAGATGTCTACAAACCAAAACAAATTGCCTATTTCTCCCCTGGCCTTTCCTAAGAATGGTATGAAGATGGCAGAGTGCTCTGGGGGGCAACAGGTAGCACACAGGACCTCAGAGCTTGTGTGTGGCCCAGGGTGGAGGCTGCAGGGGTGGCAGCTAACCTGGGCAGGTTGGGGATATTCAATAGCTTCCCATCTTTGTGACAGCGTGGCGTCACTTTGTTGTTTGAAATGTCCTGTGTTCCTAAGATATGTGACACACCCTCCCCTCCTCAAATTTCAGATGAGTACAAAAACAAATTCCTAAGTCCCATCAGAAAGACTTGTTTCCTATCTGCACGCTGGGCCTTCATGAAAGAGGCACTGGCACTTCTGTGCACGGAGGGATAACTTTCAGGTCTCCTAATTCCCAAGCCTGGCCTGTTTCCAGGCAGCCTGAGAGCACGGGCTCTCAACTTGCAGTTCTGATGCCAAGACATCAACTCCAGAGATCCTGACTTTAACTGATCTGTGAAGGTTTGGCGTTGGGTGGCCTAACATTGCTCAGGTGACGCCATGGTGAGCGAAGATTGCGAACCACTGGCTTAGCCCCTCACTTGGCTAACAGTGAGGCGTGCTAGCTTTTCCATTGGTCTACTGTGGCTCCATGGATTCAGAATATATGTGTGGATAGGAAGTGAAGAAGATGCACATGCATGCAGGGCAATCCAGGACCCACTGCACATGGTTAGGGTCAACCTTTGGTCCACTCGTTCACTGAACATTGACTGAAGGCAACTCCCAGGCTGGTAGGTACAAGACATGCACAATGAAGTCACTGACCTCTAGGATGAAACACTTATTCAGACTTGTTCTCTGCCCCCCCCCCCCCCCGATCATGCACAGGGACAGACAAGGCTAAATCTTCCTCCTTCCTTTTTTGTTTGTTTTTTGAGATTAGGTCTTACTATGTTGCCCAGGATACCGCAGACTCAAGTTGCCTGGGGTACTGTGGACTCAAGTGATCCCCAGCCTCAGCCTCCCAGGTAGCTGGAATTACAGGTGCCTGCCACGGCACCTGGCTGCTTTTTCTAGACCCGGTATCAGTATGTGGCCTGGGGTAGTCTTGAACCCATGAACTCAAGTGATCCCTGGTCTCTTGAATCCCAGCACTTGGACAACAGGTGCCACCATGCTCGGCTCCTTCCTTGTTTATGCCCGGTGAGTGCCTCGTGATTCCCCTGCCCTTGCACTTGATTGGACAGAACATATATAATCCTGATGTCTATAGTCTCTGGTTGCTCTAGGGTGCAGTTGCTTGAATTATGACAGTTATCTCTGCTAATAAAGTTCACATTTTTTTCCTGCTGAGTTATAAATACATATGCAGCTTGCATATTTGAGGAGCATGTGGGAGGAAACACGGAGCCGTGGGCCCCTTCCAGAACAGAAGCCACTCCCTGGCTCCTGCATGTATATAACTTTCTGATACTCCCCTTTTACCCCCCTTCCCCGAAAAGGCTCATCTTCAGGACTTCCTTTAAAAAAGGATTTACTGTAAACATCCCTGGTGAGAAAAATCAGAAATTAGCATTTTTGACATTTGCATTCTTTCCTTGGGGGCCCACCAAATGGATCCACAGCCACTGGCTCTCCGTTTCCCAGGAGGAAGCTGGTGCTCCAGTCTCTGAGGAAACTAGAATGACATTAACTGGGATGGAAAGCAACAGCCAAACGGTGATCAGGAAGATCCGGGAGGGGGTGGGATGTGTGGATCTTGCACAGTTGAGCCAAACAAACAGGTTCATTAAATCTGAGATGTGCTCGGGCTCCTGGCAAGGCAGATCAAGAAGCAGCAGACAAATAAACCTGGCTGGTTATCTAGAGCAGAAGAGCTAATGGAGGAATTTTCTAAAAAGACATTTACTTTGTACTGAATGCAATAACAGTATAAATTACCAATCAGCTGACGATCATTTTACAATTTAGCCTGGAATTTGAACTGCTTGCAGGATATTGCACTGTGTAGGCAATAACAGGTATGTGTGGTGACTATTATATAGTTTATTTCTTTTGAAACATATAGCTCACTATTTTGGCAACAAATGTGTTTATTTGCCAAGAAAAGTATGATTCCTGTGTGATGCAGCATGTAGCAGGCACTCCTGGTTGTCCAAAGAACAGCTCTTCCTTCAAATCTTTGCTAGTCAAGCACTGACTTTTGGAGGGTAGAAACTGGGTTTAATTCTCTCTCCAATGTGACACAGTTAAAAGGGACTTGACCCTACCTCCAGGATCAGAGAGAACTCCTGACTGACAGGCCTACCCCAACTCCAGTGGCCAAATCCCTTTGCTGTGGCTGGATTATCTGCGGCAGCCAATGTATCACCACCACTGCCATCACCATTCCCTTCTAAGTCCGGGAATTGTACCTCCCAGAGTCATCATTTCTACCCTCTTCCAGGTTACGGCTCACAAGAGGAATTTGGGGAAGATTTGGAAAGAGGAAGGTGTTATTTCTCTAGAGACGGTTGTAGCTGTAGAGGTGACAGATGAGAGTCCTCCAACTTTCTGGCATAAACTTGAGGAATTACACATGTAGGTGTCTCAGGCTAAGCTCTTTCAAGGTCAGCTCTCTGACCTGCAAGGATAGAGTTGCTGACATCTACTCCTCTGGCTCTTGCAGATGTTGTACCTACCCTGGATTGTACCTTTATTATATTAGTACCTTTATGTCTACAGTGTAGACAGCAGCTGCAGTTTTCCATCCTAGACCATGACAGATGCAATGCCCTTGAGACAGAGCTCTGGTGTAGAATGTGAGGGGAGATCAGAGAAAGAGCTTCTCTTAACTCCCAAGAAAAAGATTTTGGAAGAGACAGCCCTTCTCTGCTTCTGGATGATGTGGCATTTGGATGTGAGGCCTGGTACAGCTGTCATGATACGCTGCCAGCTTGAAATAGGGCCAGTTGGCAAGTCAAAGGCAGGACCAAGAGAAATGCCCAGCAAGAGGAGCTGAAGTCTGGAGGGACCTGCAGCCAGGGGCCTTCTAAATGGTACAAAACCATTCTATCAGGAAGCAGATACTCAGATAATCCGATACTGGCTGCCATGTGTGCTGAGGATGAGACAGTATGTGGTGATTCACACCCGTTCTCCTTCATTTCTTCTTGATACTCCCACCCTCTAGGTCAGTGAATATCCAGATCCTCTCTGTCTCAACTATATCACCATAGAAATAAGACTGTGAGTTACTGGTTCATATTTGTAGGCAGATATATTTACCATATGACAATATGATTGCACCTATTATCACTTCTCAAAGTTATTCTCTAAAATACACTTGCATGGCCATGGCATTAGAAAATTACATCATTTTCAATTTCTGGCTTTATATCCCACCCCCACCCACCCACTCTCAGAGAGTCTCACTTTGCAAGCCAGTGCAGGAGCATAAAAATGACCATCCAAGTTTGAAACTGTGCAAAACTCTCTTAATCAATACATAGAAAGAACTGCCAAAATATTCAAAATTCTTTTATAATTGTGTACAGATTCTTTAGATATAGTATAACACATGGTTATTTAATACATTGAAATTTAAATCAACATTGATAAAATGTTAAATTTCTGTGGAAAAATTTGACCAGTGATCTGAACAGTGTTTACTGTTAGCATCCTTTCTAGTCCTTGATAAACTGTTAAATTCTGTCGAAGTTTAGATTAGTTTCCTACAGTTTACCTTTTGTACTTTTGGTGTTATGAAATGACCTTTAGATTTCTTTTAACATGAAACTTAGCTGAGCATGGTGGTGCAAGCCTGTAATCCAAGTGCTGGGAGGCAAGAGGCAAGAGGCAAGGGATCATTGAGTCTGCAGGTTTGAGACTATCCCAGGCAGCATAGTGAGACCTGGCCTCAAAAAAGCAGCTGGGTGTGGTGGTGGACCTCTGTAATCCCAGCTACCTGGAAGGCTGCGGCTGGGGATCACTTGAGTCTGCAGGATCGGGACTACCTTGGGCAACATAGCGAGAACTAGTCTCCAAAAAAAAAAAAAAAAAAGAAACTTTTGCCAGTGTCACTTCTTGAGACACACCGTCCTATTTATCACACCACTTGTTTGTGTTGGTAAATTTGCCTTCTGGCTGCATACCTCAAGTTTCTTGAATGAAACATTTTCCTTATTAAAAACATCAATACTAATTGCAGCCAGATTAATCTTGATTAATCCTGTTCAATACAGTCAGTACTGTTACTTGTATTGCTGTAAACTTAATACGAGACTTCCTGGTGAGTAAGTCAGCTGGGGCAGTGGGTTTTGAAGAAAACAGGATTTAAACTTCTAGAACCTACCACTGGGAAACTCGAGAAATGTCTTAGATAAATTTTCCCACCCTTGGCTTTCTCAAAGGCCATTGTTCCTCCCCAGGCTCCCTTTGTGCACCACCAACCTTCTGGATTGTATTAGGATGGGTCCACCCTTCTAGGAAAAAAGACAAGAGGGAAGAGAGGTTAGGAATTTACCCGAAGAATGTCATTGGAACATGAGGGAAGAGCAATTTCGTTAAGTTACTGTCACTCCAGAAAATCAACAAAATCTCACAGGTTAAGTAGCAGTAGCTTTATGAAATACATACTAAAAAGAACTTTGAGGCCATGTCTACACTCAACAGGAGAAACAACTAAAACACATTGATTAGCAAAGCCATTGATTAGCAAGGTCTGTCCTAGGGGAAAGGAGTGTGAGTACCTAGGGTCGGGACAGGCCGGCTCTTATTTGCTAGTGTCAGCTCTTCGAGTTTCCCAGCATATCAAAATGTGTTTGATCTCTCCAGGATGAACTTGTGCCAGCCAGATTCATAAAGCTCTGACTTATAAATCAGCAGCGCAGTTTGTTGATGGAATTAGAAATAAAACCACAAATGTACTTATTAAGCAGTAACCTGCATGGTAGTGTGAAGAATCTGCTCGGTCTTTGGAGTTGGGCAGGCCTACTTTTGTACTTTGACTGCAGAGCTTCTCAGAAACCACTCCTGAGACGAATAAACACATGGGGGCCCACGTCTGAAATGGGTAGGAGAAAATGTCCTGACTAGTTAACTGCCTCTGATGCAGTCAATATGGGTGAGTGGGAGTGGCTATTGGTATGTACTGTTACCTGTTCAGTGTCTACCAATCAATGCCTGCTCTCTTTTCTGAAATTGAAAATTTGTTTTGTGAACAAGCATAGAAAAGATGTTTGCTTCTCAGTTTTAATAGTGTCACTGAGCTATCGTCACAATATAAATATGAATGACACATGAATAGAGAATGACAGTTTGCAACTCTGTACACCCACTTTCCTGCTCAGAGCTGGTAAAAAAAAAAATGGTCACATTTTGTCTCCTACCCACCTTCCATTTTATATACACCTTATGGGCTGGTGTTGTTTAACAGAAATGTAATGCAAGCCATAAATGTGAGCTCTGTGGGTTATTTTAAATGTTTTAACAGTCAAATGCAAGTGAAAAGAAAGAACACGTTTTTACAAAAATTTTATCATACAGTCCTACTACCCTTTATATTTTGTCCTATAGCTTCTCAATCTCAGAGAATAATCTTTACATTTGGCTTTTCGGTATCTCTTGCCAAGAACTGTATCTCATGAGACTGAGGACCTGATTCCCTGAAACCTCAGATCTCCCTAGTGTGCCCCAGCTCTTGGTGGCACCTTCCCATCTGGTGTTTCTGATTTTCTTGTGAGACCCTGGTCTCAATAGCAGCAGCTTTGTCAGACCCTGGCCAACCTGAACTATTTTTCTGTCTTGAATTCTCAAAATTTCCCCTGGAGTCAGTAGGTGTGGGTGGAGTGGAGCATTTCTGTGACTAAAAGGCCCCAGGGGATGATGATGCAGCTGGTCCAGGGGCCACCCTTGGGGAAGCATTGGTATGTGTCACTCATCTTGGTGGAAGAAGGCGATGAGACATTTCAGATGTTGTAAAATGAAAAGTTCTATCTTTCCACCAAAATAAGCCCAGCCCGACTCCGCTGTTACTCTTCACCCAGAAAACCAGCATCTTAGCATGACACTGGCACCTCCTCTTCCAAGATTTCCCCTAGTCCCCCACGAGGAGCAGAGCAAATGGACCCCTCCGCAGTCTCCTTAAAGAGAACTCTGTGCTTCCACAGCAGTGTAAGCATCTGCGCAGGCGTGTTGATGGTCGTGTGCAGCTGTAATGGAAACCTCTTTTGGTCGGTGACACTCCCTCCCGTGTCAGGGCCTCTCAGAGCAATCACTTGAAGATGCATTGAATGAGTGAGTGACTGAATGAAAGCTTGTTTGGAAGCGAAGGAGAGGACTATTCATGTTAGTTAAAAAAATTCCCCCAAGTGTACAAGACAATAATGACACAGGAACTTACTCAAAAACAAAAACAACAGAGCCACTGGGACCTCCGGAGAACTCACCGTGATTTTAACAGCACTTCTGTCACATGCAGTTCTAAACAACCGTTGTGGTTTTAAAGACACAACTTCTATTGGACATAGATGCTTTTACGTGGAGGGAGGTTCTTTTCAGAAGAGATGGATTCAGTGCCCTTAAAACTCTGGGTCTTATGGGTCCTTTTTTTTATTTTGGAAAATATCAAATGTATACAAATATAAAGAAGACCATTATATTTGATCTCCATGAACTAATTACTCAAATTCTATAATTATCAATGAATGGCCAATTTTGTTTAATCTGTAACATTACCTACCAATCCAAGCAATTCTTTTGAAGCAGTTTCCAGTGTTGTTTCATTTCATCTTAAAAATGTCAGTATGTCTCTAATATATGAAGACGCTTTCAGGAACAAACCATGCTACCATTTCGACACCTAAACAATAAGTCCTTAATACCATCAAATATGTGACCAGTTTTAAAATTTTCCCACTGACTTGTAAACCTTTTCAATTCCTCTGTTCAGATCAGAATCCAGCAGGTTCATAAACTGCCATGGGTTGATATGCTTTAAGACCTTCTTTTCAACCATTAGGTTGTCATTCCATCTCTTTTGTTTTCTATAAATGTTATTTATCCAAGAAACTGTGTCAGTTGTTGTATAAGGTTTCCACAGTATGGAGTTTGCAGATTATTTCCCTGTGGTATCATTGCTTCTATTTCCTCCATACCCCTGGAGGCATTAATTTTTTTTGAAATGTATATAGTTCATCCTTTCATCAAAAACAATGTAAGTTAAGCAGTAGTAAGATAAACCATGCATACTTTTCACTGCCTTGTTGCCTTTTCAGTCAAATTTATACACTGGTGATTACCCCATGGAAGTGGTATTCCTTGTCCTTTTCATAGCTGCATAGTATTCCATCAGATGGAGGTTACATGACTTATTCAACCAGTTCCTTACTGATGGACAATTTAGTTGTTTGAATTTTTTTTTGTTGTTTGAGTGAGTCATTTAGTTGTATTTTTTTTTGTTTTGTGTGTATTTGTGGTTTTTTTTTCTTTTTGTTATTTTAAGTAGTAGTGCTGCAACAAATCGCCAATATATTTCTTTCTATTTTTGCCAGAGTATCTTTCAGACAGATTCCTAGAAGGGAAATTGCTGAGACAAGGGATAATTACAACTGCAATTTTACTAGAAATTGTAGAACCTGCTCTTAAATGCAATGTGTTTTAAAATATTTTCATAAAATGGATCCCCAAACAGACCCCACTTAGCTATCCAGTGTTGTATAACAAGTCACAGCCAAAAATAGTGACTTAAAAAAAATAACCAGTTATTATTTCTCACAGTTGTGAGACTTGGGCAAGCCTCCTCAGGGATAGTTTGCTCTGCTCTTGTGCTGGCTGGGATAGTTTCGATTGGGGCTGTCTTTATATGTTTCATGCCTCCACTGCAGTGGGCAGAAAGAGGAGTGCTGGCTGTGCTCTCTTCCCATGTGGTCTCTTATCACCCAGAAGTCCAAGCTTTTTAAACCAAATCCATATAATCCAAGGCAGGAAACCCAGAGGTTGCAAGGTTTCTAAAATCCCAGACTCAAAAGTCATATGATATCACTTCTGCATATCATTAGCCCAGGTAAATCTCAAGGCCATTCAGAGTCAAGGAATGGGGAAAAACAACTCTATCTCTTACTGGGGGGAACAACATACACATACAGAGATTTCAAAAAAAATTTCTGATGGCCATCTTTTCAAATAATCTATCCCTGATCCCAACCTATACTGATGATGTTATACAGATGATAAATGCATACTTTATTCATATCTATTTCCTTATCAGCAGCTCTGTGGAAAGATTCCATAAAGGGAGTAGAAAGGAAACTCCTCTTTATATGGCAGTTAGTATGTGTAGTGTTAAAGTTCAATTTTATGAAGGAAAAGGGAGAACGTCTTGGTTTTAGAGGTGAGGTACCTCATCACCTAGAGTAGAACTACCTATGAATAGTTGCGTTCATTCATTCTGTTTAGATTTATTCAAACAGTGTTCCAGCTGAGATGACAGTGATAAACATAGTGGACAAGGTCCTAGCTCTTGTGGTACTTATATTCTGTGTGTGACAAAAGATAGATGTATAAGAGAATATTCTGCCCTGAAAGTAGTAACAATGGAGTTGAAAGTAGAGTTGATAAGCAATCACAACCTACCTAGAACCAAACAGAGAAAATAGAAAGGCAGACTCTGTGTTGTAAAAGTGGAGGGAAACCAGCATGGACTAGAACTCCTGCTCTTCACAAATATCTGCACAGATATCAACAATAATGAGGAACACAAAGGTTCAGAGGCTGAGGAGTGATGGAAGTGATGGAAGTCTGCATGATGGGAGAGTGAGGCAGGGGTCAAGGGTGGGGTGGGAAGAGGATTAGAGCCTTTCCCTTTGTATCTGATGACATGTTGGCAAGTCCCAGGGGCTGCTGTGTGATTGAAGGGTCTCTTCCAAGATGGCTTCCGTTCACAAAGCTGAAGGAGGAGGAAAACTAAATGAGGTTTTACCACTGACTGATTGACCCAGGAGGCAAAGCAGTTCTATATAAAATATCAGGTCATTCAAAGGTCAAAACTGGAGCCCTGTGACAGATGGTTAAGGCTTAGTCCTTATCTTTCATTCTACATGGCTTCCCCTTGGTGATCTCACCATGGGTGATTTTACATAGCCACTAAATGCCTATGACTCACAAAATGATATATTCCTCTGTGACATTTTGCCATACTTACATTTCAGCCATTTCATCTACATATCTATTTGGAATGTACTGGGTACTATAAGCATCATGTGGCCAAAACTGAATTTATTATTTTCTTAGGAAAAACTTCATTCCTCCTTGTTTCCAATCCATGAGTGACACTATCAGTGCCAAGTTACTCAAAGCAAAATATTAGAATCTTTCTTGACTCGTTTACTCTTTTCTCTCATTGCTCCCTTTATCCAACCTAGGAGTGCTCATCTATGACTGTGATCACTCCTTTGAGTTAACACCCCACATCCAATTAGGTTGTCCTGTTGTTCTACCTTCAGAATAGTTCTCAAAACCAACTTATTCTCAGTACTTCCTTCCCTCTACCAAACCACTGCCACCTCTCACCTCCTACCTCATCCCTTGCTTCCTCATGCTCCATTCAGTCTATTCAACACAAAACAGCTAAACTTTTTTTTTTTTTTTTTTTTGAGACTAGGTTGCCCGGGGTAGTCCCAATCCCAGAGACTCAAGTGATCCCCAGCCTCAGCCTCCCAGATAGCTGGGGTTACGACCACGCCCAGCTGCTTTTTCAAGACCAGGTCTTGCTACATTGCCTGGGGTAGTCTTGAACCTGTGAACTCAAGTGATCCCAGGCCTCTTGCCTCCCAGTGCTTGGATTACGGCACGTGTCACCATGCCCGGCCCACAAAAGAGCTGATCTTTTTTTAAATATTAGGTCATATAATATGTAGTATATAAACAATGAAAACCATTCAATGCTTACTACAGCAGCAATAAATTAAAAGTCAAACTTCTAACCTTGGTTTACAAGATCCTACACTATTTTAGCCAAGATTTTTGCTTTCACATCAACTTACGCTACACTTTCCCACCCTTTTCTCCAGCCGCAATGGATTTATGTTTCTGAATCATGTTGAAACCTTGGGGACTTTTAATGTTCTTTCCCCCAGCTGTTTGTATGCTGAAAACTTCCTTTCTAAATTAAGCTTTTAAATTTTCTTATAGTATTGATTTCTCCCCTCAGACGTAGTCCCTATCAATCTCCCACCACCATATCACCCTTAAGCTGTCATTACAGTGCCTCTTGCTTTTCCCACCAATTTGAATTCCTCTCCCTTACCTTTCCCTGTTGTATGCCTCAGATCCATAGTTTACCCGCAAGTTCTGCTTTTTTTTTGACATTTTGTTCCATTTCCCTTTGTTCCTCCTGTGAGACCATTCAATAATTTTCTTTTTCCTTCTGACTTATTTCACTGAGCATAATCTCTTTCAGCTCTATCCATGTTACTCTGAACAGCATAGTTCATCCATTGTATATATACACACACCACATCTTCTTAATTCATTCATCTGTTTTTGGACATTTATATTATTTCCATATCTTAGCTATTGTAAAAAATGCTGCAATAAATGAAAGCTCATTTTAAAAAACTCAGTTCAGAAGATACCTCCTACTTAGAGTTACCTTTCCTGGGAGAATCTATGTGAAGAAGTTCATGGTTAAAATCTGCTAAGTGGGGGAGGGCAAGTGAAAAAAATTTGCTAAGTAAGACACAGAGTGTACAGTGATAAATATAACAAAGTACTAGCTCTTGAGGTACTTACCTTCTAAATAGAGGAGATGCAAGTCATGGTAAAGGATATATTGCTACCCGCTTATATGCTTCATAGCATTGACCATACTCTGGAAAATATATTACTTGTTCATTTCCCCTCCTTCAGTGTCCACTAGCAAAGGGAGATGTAACAGGGACAGGAACTATCTTGCACTCCACAATACTTTAGCCTACTTAGAGGTGTCCAAACATATCTTCACAAATATTTATTAAATGACTCAATATGCTTGCATGTGATCCCAGGATATACGATGGCACTGGCAGACACTTAAATCTTCATAAATATTTGTTACATATATGATTGCATGTGCTTGCATGTAATTAAAAATATAGGCACAGCATTTCAATTATAAAGGCAGAATTAGTTATGGGGGGAAACTGTTTATAACACCTTTGCCCCAATTATATCCTTTATCCTTTTAATCCCTGACCTCCAATCCTACCCTAACATTATGCTGATGTCAGGGACTATGGAACCCATTCATTACATTTGCCACCAGGGAAATGCATATCAGCCTAATTATTCCAGAGTGACATACATTTCCTAGAGGGCAACATACTTCTTTGCTCCCTGTAAAACTGTATTCTCCAGGGCTTTTAAACACTGGTGTTCCAGTTATGGGTTCTCAGGGTATTTCTTTTGTTCCACTCACATAAGCAATCATCACCTACACCTAGACAGAACCAAGTAGAGATCATAGATAAACACAACTTGTGAGAGAAGGGGAACTACACAAATTAGGGTGCCACAGATTAGCACCTTATTGGAGCTAACACAAACCACAATGAACCTTAGTCTGATATAAGTTACATAATTATTGATGGTTCAATTTACTCCTTCTGTTCCATCTGTATAATTGTGCATGTTCTTTCTAACTCCCGTGTGAAATCTGTATTATTTCATATTATAGAATTCTGCAATATTAGATTCTGCGGAATCTTGAGATCATCAAATCCATATCCAAATGTGGAAACTGAGGCCTGGAGAGGGGAAGTGATTTACCCAAGTTCACAGATAATGATTGACAGGGAGAGAACCAGAACTCAGTTCTTGTGACCCTCAGCCTGTTTCCACCTCATCATACAGCCATTCTTGCCCTGTTGTTTAGCTCTTGATGGTGCTTGCTTTATTACCTTAGTTAATAAGATAACTGAGTTAGTTATTAGCAAATAAGTTAGTACCTACAATTCTTGAGGAGTGTGATAATTTGTTGCACAGAGCTAAATTGGTCCTGCAGAAATACTGATCCAGTAAGGAAGCTGTTATTGCCACCCTGCCCTGCTGCAATCCTGTGATTTTTCAGTGACTTCCACTTACTAAAAAAGCTAGCACATAGCTCATTGTCTTTCTACCGCAATTCCACTTATTCTTGGGGACTCTGACAAGTTCATAATGACCCACCTGATACTTTGGCCACTCAAGTTTCCTGAACTCCTATTCTCCATTGATCTTGTTTTCTCCACCTACTTAGTTAACCATTTCCATGTTCATGTACCTTGATTTTAAGACATCTATTATTTGACTATTGCCTCCTGATTTCTAGTTCACTCCAGTCAATCTTCAACACCATCAGGAACTCTGATCTTTTGGCCCCATTCATTTTTTATGTATTTTTCTCTCATTGCTCCCTTTATCCAACCTAGGAGTGCTCATCTATGTGATCACGCCTTTGAGTTCACCCATAACTTCCTTGCCACTTTCATTCTCTATCATACTTGCCCAGGAAAATCTCCAGTCCTGGCTAAAGTCAACTCGCTGCCTACCCTGTCCCTACACCCAAGCAATGGGAAAAACCTGGTTAGTTTAGTCACAAGCTTAAGGTCATCAATTAGAGGAGGGTCCTTGCCTGTGCCCAGTATTTCTTCATAACCTCAGTCAACCTTCTCCCACTCTCCTTGAGTTTATCCTCTTCAAATCTACACTTTTGATGCCCACTCTTCATGCTGGCCTGGTACTCTCACCTATTCAGTGAGGGGAAAAAAATGAAACAAATGGGAGGGGGAGCATGTTTCCCAAAGTGCCCATGTGCTAACTGCTGCCAAATGGTCTGTTGAGAGACTATTCTCCCTGTCTCCCACTTTTCTTTGCTTCCAGACTATCTTATCAAGGGTATTTGTAAAGTAAGTAGTATAAGTAGTCTTTAGGACACAGTGCCTCCCCTTGGGACAAAGAGCAGGGATGCTTACTGTTCAGGGAAGAGAGATAATGTCTCACTCTGGAATAAAGGACAGGAAATTACTGCCCAATATGAAAGAATCAGGTTCCCTAGCCTCAGATTTTCTCACTTGTAGTGCAACCCACTGTGTGTGCAGGAGTCATTTGGTGCCTTCACATTGCTATATGGAAAGATATAGCTCAGAAAACCCATTTAAAAAGTCTGGTATTCTGGCTACTGCTATTGTTGTGAGGGGAAAAAAAATCCTTTGTCTCTGATCCAGGAGTCCTTTGTTTTCTGCCAGTATCCATGGAGTCATGACAGGTTGACTTTTAGCATACAAGCAGGATAAAAGCTAGGAAACTTCTGAGTTCTTGACACTTTCTTCTTCTGAATTGCCACTTACTTCCTCCTGCTGTCTCAAGACTGTTGCCCCCACAGCAAACTCTTCTCTTTTGCATCACTGATTCCCCCTTTCTTCTTTTTTTTTAATTTTTATTTTTGCATATTTTACAATTATATGATTGTATAACTGCTAATCCCCATGGGAATACCCCCCCCACACACACCACATCTCCCCTGGTCACTTTGCCTTTCTTTTTGTTGTTTGTCCATCTTTAGCCCTTTAGTCGTTTTTTCTTGATTCATCCCCCTTTCTATCATGTCCCACTCCAGTCTCTACATTTGAAGTGATAGCTCCCATCTTAAAGACATAACTTCCATTAGGTTTCTCATCCTTCTCCAGGTACTGTCCCATTTCTGTACTGTCCAAAGACTCTTTGAAAAAGCTGTCTAAAGCCGGGTGTGGTGGCGTGTGCCTGTAGTCCAAGCGCTGGGAGGCAAAAGGCCAGGGATTGCTTGAGTTCGTGGGTTTGAGACTACCTGGAGCAACATAGCAAGACCTAGTCTCAAAAAAAAAAAAAAAAAAAGAAAGAAAAGAAAAGAAACTGTCCATATTTTTCTCCATCTCCTTACTTCTTTTTTTTTTAAATAATTATTTTATTTATATATATTTCACATCATTTCAGTCCCTGGGGGTCACCTACCGCCTCCCCTTCCCACCCGCTCCAGCTGGTCCCCATTCTCCCCTTGTGCAGTTTCATTTGGTTGACCATATATTAGTGAAACCATTTGGTTTCTGTCCCTTTCTGACTCGTTTCTGCTAGAATGATTTCTTCTAGGTACATCCAGGTTTCCATAAATTCATCAAATTTGTCATTTTTAATTGATGAGTAATATTCCATTGTGTATATGTACCACATCTTTTTCATCCAGTCTCCTTCTCATTCTTTTTGAACTCATTCCAATCATACTTTCAATGACAATATTTTCCTGAAGCCTATTTTAAGGTTGTCTGCGGTCTCCATATGTTTAGTCTCATTCCCCCTACCCCCTTTTTCTATTGGCCATAGCAGCACCCAACTACTCTCTCTTTTTGAGTTTCTCTCTTGGTTTCTGGCTTTTCTTTTCCCACTCAACCTCTTCTGCTAATTCTTCAAACCCTACTAAGATTATTGATTTTTTTTATTTGATCCATTAGTATGGTATATTAATTGATTTTCAAATGTCAAAGTAACCTTGTATCTCTGGAATAACTCCAACTTGGTCATGGTTTGTTCTTTTACATTATTGAATTCAATCTGACAACATTTTGTTTAGGATTTTTGCATCTTCATTCATAAGGGATACTAGATTGTATTTTTTTTCTTATGAAACCTTTGTCTGGCTTTGGTACCAGGGTAATATTAATGTCATAAAATAAGATTGGAAGTATTCTCTTATTTTCTGTAAGAGTTTGAAAATTATTATTTCTCTTAAATATTTAAGAGAATTTACCAGGGAAGCCATTGGGGGCAGGGCTTTCTTTGTGAGATTTTACCCTAAACTTTTTATTACACAATATAAACTGCAAAAAAACAAACAACAAAAATCTCCTCTCCCCAAACTCTGTGGCAACAGGTTCTAATCATCCAGCTGGGTATCTTTCTAAAATCCACCCTGAATATCTCTGATGTTTGTATTTTTCAATACAGGCCTAAACCATCTATATTTATTATGGCTGTAGATGTACTTGAATATCTTCCTAAAATCTTATTTGAGCTCCTTATTTATTATGCATTTATTTTTCCTTGCCTGCTAATCAAGTAACTATGTTATCGCTAAGTCAGTTTTTTCCCCTCTATAGGTTTTGAGTTATACATTTCTCATCTCAATGAGTATGCGTCAATGTTTACCATGTATATCAATAACATATTCTTTTTTTTTCTTTAACATATTCTATCATATTCAATGCTACCATTATCTTTTAAATTATCTTTCTATATGTGGGATAACCTTCCCAGTACAGAATTAAGAACTCAAACTCTCTGACGCCCTTGCAGCTGAGATGCAGGGCTATTACATAGGTTCTGTTAAACAGAGGGACCTGTGGTTATAAGAGGAATGTGAGGATACAAGTTTCCATTTTTGGCATACAGCTTCCATTATCCTGGTGTAAATAAAGGTAGAGACATCCAGTTCCGGGGAGTAGCAATGGCTGCAAGGTGATGTTTCAGACACAGAATTGGCATTGACGTGGAGAAGAGCAGATAAAGTTGAGCTCCTTGCATCTGGTGCTTGATGAATCAGGAGCAATTTCTTTATCACGTCATGATTTGACTTTTTTAATGGCAGAATCTTCATCAACATACCTTGTTAAAGTCTAATGTTAAAGACCATTTTATTCACCTGGATAAAAGGAATTTAGTCTTTAACTCAGAAATGCCTTCTGCCATTGTACAATCTATTACATGTTTAGGAACTGATGTATTAATTTTCATCTGGTCTTTAAACTTCAAAATATTACACTTTAAAAATACTATTGGTTTTGATTAATCAAGATATTTTGCTAATTTTTTTTTCTTATCTTTCCTTCTCCTATATTCCTTTTGGGTTCAACTTTTTCTCATTTAATTACTAATAGTCTTTTAGTATTCATTGGCATATACTCTTTCAATGAGTTTTCACGGGTACTAAATCTGAAAATGTTTTTATTTTGTATTTTGCTTAGCTAGGTATAGAAAACTCTAGTTTCTCAGTTATATTCTCTAAAAAGTTTGAAGATAATTTCCATTGTCTTCTGTCATCAATTGCTGCTGATAAATGTACTCAAAAGAGGACAGTCATTTTTTATAGGAAAATTTGACTTTTCTCAGTGATCACATTAACATATTTTTATTGTGTCAGTATTCTGTAATTTCACTACTGTACAGCAGTCTCAATTTTTAAAATTTATTCTGCTTGAATCTTAACATCTTGCTTTGATGTGATTTGTTATTTTCAAATCTGAAAAACTTCAGACATTATTTCTGTGAATCTTGTCTCTTGTTCATATACTTTCTTTCCTAGTTGGTTCGAGGGCTGTGAGTATTGTTAAGCTGTTTAACATATACTTTCTTTCCTCCAAAAACTATGTATTGGTGCACGGGTAGGATCCTTGCCTGCCAAAAACTCTTTTAGATGAACATTGAGTCTTCTAATTTTATCGTCTAGGTATCTGAACTTATCTGTGTTGGCAGTTTATCATATGCATTTTCCATGTATTTCAGGTTCTTCATAAAAATGAATTTTATGAGGTAGGGATTATGCAGCTTAAAAGTCAATAATTGTCTATTTCTTACCACAGGAGCTACAGAAGCTTTCAAAGTCCTCATACATCTATGTTCCGCCACTAACTAGTTGGGTATGTCTGGTTACATAAATTCATTGGTTTTCAGGTTCCCAACACAATGGTATTGAAGTTTTATTGGTATAAAGCTTAATTGAGAAATGAAATGAAAGCATATAGGGCATTGACAAGTGCCTAACACATAGTAGTAAAATTTGATGTGGCTGCTTAGCTCATAGCAATTTTCCTGGTGGTCACAGCTGTATGAAATCTTTCCTCCTACTACTTTAGACAAGAATTCTGAATAGAAGCTGTTATTAATTTTAAGCTTGCTTCTTTTGTTGTAGTTCTTGGTCTCATTGGTTTTTATGATATGAGGCTTTTCAGTACTATAGATTCCTTAAATATTTGAGTATTTTGTAAGAGGAATAATCTTTTAACAAAGATTCTTAAAATATCAAGACCCAAACAAGAATCTTATTTCATCTCATTGCTCAATTGTAGTTTTTTATTCTTATTTTTCAGAATGACTGCTATCTTCTAGAACTGTGGAAATGTAGTTGTAATAATACTAAATTATTACATGGCCTAGTAAATGTAGTACTTGATTAGCAGGCAAGGATTAATTAATTATATTACTAGTGTACTATTATATTATAATAAGTAATAATTTATCTATTAAACGATAACAAAGTTTGAATCATCCTTCACGGTTCCCATAGCCTTTCATATTATTATCATTTGATTATGTGAGACAAGTAGGCCAGGTAATGTTTAGTTTTTACAAATAGTAAAATGAAAACACAAGTTAAATGATATTCAGGTTGGAGAAGAGTAAACCGAGCTAGGTAAGTATTATGCAACTTCTATGAGAAGAGCTCAGAGTCTACTGCTTGTAAGGTTGTCAGAAATAGTGCATTATAAAATATTTTCGTTAATTATTGTTAATTAGAAAATTTCAGAAGAGCCCTGAAGTTTCATTAGCTCAATCATCAGACCTATTAAAATGCATATCCAATCTGTAATTTAAATTCATACTCTCAGATGCACTTGAGTTCCCCTAAAAGTTAATCGTCCTCCTGTTCCTAATCAGCTTCCTGTTGTACTTTTGAGTTCTAGAACTTTAACCTCGAGGAGAGTTTATTGGGGGCGGGGAGAAGAGGATGTATTCATTCCTGGCTTAGATTTGTAGTGTTTTAAGGGTTCTTGTCTGAAGAGAGTAAATGCTCACAGCCCTTGACTAAGAGAACTCATTATTGAGTCTAGCACACGGGTAATTATTTACAAGGGTAAATCGTCATCGAAAAGTACTCTAGCAATGTGAACACAGCACCTTTGTTTCGGAGAACTCAAAGGCTTTCACACCATTAACTCATTCACCCTCGCTGAGCTGATAAGAGGCTGAGTAATAACAGTATCCGTCTTTTATCTGCTGGAGTTGATGAAGCCAGCGGGAGTGAGGAACTGAAGATACGCAGAGCAAGAGCAGTTGGATTTCCTTTTCAGCTTCATTTTAACTCAACAGTTCTGAGAGTCCGTCCATCTTAAGTCGAAAAGGCAATTTATGATGAAGACTGTCATTTCAGATAATAAAGTGTTTCTACAGAATCAAGGCAGGGCGACGTCAAAACAGACTGAAAAGATCAACACTTTTAGTTTTAGCAGCGTTTTCCGTTTTTGCACGCTGGCATTTTCATTTCCGTGGGGCGAACAGCAGCTTTTTGTTGCAAGTGCAGCCCTGGAATAAACTGACAGCACTGGCACGGGTCCCCTTTTCTCCTACCATTAGACTCAGATCGATCCACTAAATAAAGCCGGTCCCAAGAGACACAATTGATATAGGGAAAGGGGGACTTTTAAAAACCAAGCCTGACGTCACACATTTGTGTTCTAACCATCTGTACCTTTGCTGAACCAGCGGCGGGAGCCGCCCGGGCGCACAACAGACTTCTCCAACACAAACCTGGAATGGGAACCGTGTGCGATGCCATGAAAGAAAAGCCATTTCCGAGGAGTGGGGTGCTGTGGGGGTGTGTGTGTGGCTGGGGAAGGGAGTCATTCCTCTTCTCCTCCATCCAAGGATGCTATTTATTGGAAATCCTGCACATCTTTTTTTTTTTTTTCTTTCCTTTCCCCAATTGATGTCTCTCGAGTGGGAGGCAAACCCCTTCAGCTCAGAAAGAAGAAAGGAATAACAGTATGCAAGCCCGGCAGGGGGAATTGGTAGAGCTGCACAACCTGGTTTCGGATCGCCACTGCGGGGAGAGAAAGGCTCCGGCGTCCACAACCTGTTTGGCTGCAAAGGTGCCGCCTCTCCGTCTCGAGTGCCAGCGCCACCCCTCCCCCACGCTACTGCCCAGGGGGAGGGCAGCAACCCCGAGCGTCGCCTTTCACACCCTGGGGCGCCTGCTCCAACCTCCCCAAACCCAGAGGGGCGTGTGCCGGGGAGGGTGAGCACGCCCGTTCCTTCGATGCGCGTGACCTGGCCGCTTCCTGCTCCCCCGCGGCCCCCCGCCAGCCTGCCGTGGCCCGGGGGAAGGGGCAGCCGCTTCCCGGCGACCGCAGCTATCCCCCCACTCCCTCACCCGCTCCCTCTCCACGCTCCGAGTCACCGCCTCACTGTCCCTCCACGTGCGAGTCCGCTGCGCTCGCCGCTCCCAGGAAAGCAATCACCCCCAGTGCCCACCTCCCGGGCTCCTTTCAGCCCCTCGCCCCGTTCCTTCATCCACCCCTAGCTGTGGGGAGCCCGGCCACACTCCCTCCACGTGGGAACCACAGGCAGCTACCCCCCCCCGCACCCCTCCCTGCTCCAGGATCGCCCCCTCCACCTCCAGCTCCGGGCTCCGCCCACCGCGCCCCGGGCGCGCGCGTCCCGAAGCACCTGGCCGCCCCTCCCCCGACTCCGCGGCCCTCCCGACTCCCCCGCCCGGCGCGCGCCGCCGCCTCGCGCCCACCCCTCGCCGCTTCCTTCCCCGCCCCCTCCCCTCCGCGAGGGGGAGGGCCTGGAGCGAGCGCGGCGGCGTGGCCAATGGGCGCTCGGCTTACTCTGGCCTCTCCCCCGCGCGGCGGCCAATCACGGCGGGCGGTGGTGGTAATATTGTGGAGTGGAGTTTGGATGCCGCCGCTGCCGCGGGCTGGAGCGGCGCGGCCGTGGGGGCTGCCGGGGTGTCTCGGGGAGGGGGCGTGAGGAGGTGGCGGCGGCGGCTCGCGGGGACGCTGAGGGGACGAGAGAAAGAAAGGAAGGAAGAGAGGAAGAGGGCGGGGAGTCCTCCGAAGAGGAGGCGGGACCGGCCGGGAGCCTCACCTCTCGGGAGCGGCGGCAGGCGGCCCGGGAGGCGGTGCCGCCCCCTGCCCGCGGACTCCTCAGCGCCGCTGGCCGCCGACCCGCGGGCCCCGGGCAGCGGCCGAGGCCACTGGGGCGGGCGCGCTGGGCCGGGGCGGCCGCGGAGGAGCTCGCCATGGCGTTCCTCAAACTCCGTGACCAGGTAGGTGAGGGGCGGCGGGGCGGGATGCGCCGCCCGGGGAAGGCGGGCGGGCGGGCGGTGTGGGCCGCCTGGGCGCCCGCCCGGCCAGGGGGGCGCGGGGGTGGCGGGGGTCCGGCCGTGGACGCCGTGGACGCCGGCCTGTCAGCCCAGCCCGGGCTGGGTGGAGCCCACGTGTCGCTGGGGGGCTCGCCGCCGCCTCCGGCTGCGGCCGCTGGAGGGGCGGGTCCCGCGCTGGCCGCCTGGGCGTCCGCGGCCGGCGCGCTGCCGGGTGTGCGCCCGCCTTCTCTCCTGCCAGGTGAGGCTCGGGCCTAACAGGTGGCCTCCTGCCGCGGGGCCGGAGCGGGGCCGGCCGCCGTGACCTCGGGTCACGACCTTGCTTGCCTGTTGGCTGGGCTGGCTAGTTCCGGGCACGCTGTCTCTGGGTCAGTGGCGGTTGACTCGGAGTAGGGACTGATCTGCAAGTTCCCAGACTTGTTCACGTTTGACATTCTGTGCACCATCTTGGTTACTTTTCTGGTTTAGACGGAGCTCGTAAAAAGGCCTTTAAAGGGAAATTAGCATGGAAAATGTACCCAGCTGCAGGTGACGGACTAGTGCTGAGAACTTAGTTTGATCATGTGTTCTGAACACAAGATGCTGAACAGATTTGAAGGAAAAATAAGTTGCATGGATTGGAAATTAACCTGGAAGTGAGTACCTCTTTTGCAAAACACGTTAGTTTCTAACGTCTCAGTGAATTTTGTACCATAATTCCTGAATCTTAAGTAGTATCATGAATGAGAAAAAGCTCATTTCCAAAGTGAATTTTATTTTCTGTTTAGACTGATGACAAAACTTGGTGTGTCGTTTGGTGTCAGGAAGGTTTTAGCTGGTGTTAACCTCATCAGGACATGGTATTTTGAAAAACAATACTATGTGGTCAAGTTTATACATTGTTTTCCAAATTACAGCAGTGTGTTGTCCAATGTGATAACCACTAGATTCAGCTGGTAACTTAAGTTTAAATCAGGATTAAAATAGGAAAGTCAGTTCCTCAGTTCAGCTAGGTGCTCACATTTCAGGTGTTCACTGACCACTTATGACTACTGACTGTAGTATTGACAACACAGGAAAGGAACATTCATATCATCAGAAAGTTCTTTGGGATAGGACTGTTCAAGAATAACAGGTAAAGCATAGTTAAAACTTATGAACGATTCCTGCTAATTCCTATACAGTTAAAGCATAGCTTAGAGTAAAAACATTATCGAGTAATTAATTCAAGATCTAGGTTCTCCACTAATCTCTACCAGCCTAATGGCACTTTGTGTTTCTATCTGTAATACTTGTTATAATGAGGCCGGGCATGGTGGCGCATGCCTGGAAGTGGCAGTCTAGGAAGCCTTGGCCGGAACCAGGGATTGTGGTTCCAGTTCTGCTCAGGGCAATGTAGCGAGACCTAGTTCCAAAAAAATAACTGGGTGTGGTGGCGCACACCTGTAATCCCAGCTACCTGGGAAGCTGAGACTGAGGATCACTTGAGTCAGTACCCTGGGCAACATGAGCCTGTGGTTCCATGGGCAAAAATAGCTAGACCTTGTCTTGAAGAAAAAAAAAAAAAAAAAAAAAATATATATATATATATACACACACACTTGTTATAACGACTGACTTGGTTTGCTTCAACCCTATACTTTAATTAATTAATTTTTTTTTTGGTTGAATGAGATAATTATGTGCATAAGGATCTGGTGAACTTTTGGGAGAAGATTCTGTTTTATTCACCATAAGACTTAAACTGAAACAGGGTTTTCAGTTGGACATAATTTACACCTTTGAGGAATTGCAGTTATAAAGCAATTGTGATGCTACCCCAGATTTATGTAATATTGGTTACTACTCAGTGGTAGTGATGATATGTAAGATATCAATTGAAAGTTGAGCACACTGGAACAAGTTGTGAAATGACATGGTCCAGAAAGGGGGGAAAGAACATTGAGACTTATCTCTAAACTACTAAGTAATTGGTCTACTGGTCTCTCTTTTTGAAAATTTTAAGAAATGTATCTGTTTTTGCCTAGTTTAAAGGTAAAAACTGCTTTTAGAAGTTTCATGTAAGCTATTGGAAGTGAATGTAAAAATTTCCCCATATGTAGGAAAAGCAGTTTACCTACGTGATTTATTTCATTTACAGCAAAGGAAATCTGCATACGTATACAGCATTTTACAGGTGGAAGGTACTTTACACAAGATTTAGTTCAAGCCTTAATTGCACTTGAGATAGAATGTAATAGAATCTACTTTTGGATGTTATTTCCATATTAATTTGTGTTTTACTCTAATTTTGCAAATACAGCCTAGTATGCAGAAGATATAACTGGGTAAGGATTGTTTTTCTTTGTATGCATAAGCATCAGGAAAGTTCTAGGTGGCTTAAAGTCAGTGAGTAAATCATTATCAGTAGTAAGACTAAGACAATGTACCTCCTTTTGTGCCAATATATAATTTGAGGAGTAAGATGTTACCACTGTACTGATTTCTTTTAGTAGATGAAAGTAATTTGTTACCTGTTTGCAGGTATAGAAACATAAACTTCCCTTGATTATTTTATATTAAAGTGTTCATAGAGGGTGAATCTAACAATCACAGGGTTTTATTTAACAGGTGTCTCACCAACAGGATTTTTATCTTTGCAGTTTGTAAAAATTATAATCAAACTTGATTGCACTAAACTATAAAAACATTCACGCTTTATTGAAATATTGGCCTATAAGATATCAGTTTAAGACGTACACTGTAATGATTTGATGAACATACAGCTTGTGAAAACCGATTACCTCAGTAAGGTTAACTAGCGTCTCCATCCCCTTGCATAATTGCTTATTTTGTCTAGTGTAGATAGCAGTTAAGATCTTTTTTTAAGTTTCAAAATATGTAATATAGTATTATTGTTAATTAAATTCACAACAGTGTACATTAGATTCTCAGAACTTATTCATCTTACAATTGGGAATTTGTACCCTTTGATTACCTTTCAGTGTATCAGCAGTGATTCATGAAATACTCTGGTAAGAAAGGTAGACAGACATTGTTTGGGTCAGGGATAGCAAACACACTGGGAAACTTAAAGCAGACACTTGACTTCAGTATATAGAAGACAATAGGGAGTGACAGCAAATAGCAGATGTTAGTTGCTACTCATTGTTGTTGTACAGGTGTGCATTGACCACCAGTTATGTTCTTTTTTTTTTCCATAAGGAAACTAAGAATTTAAATTCTTATGAACAGTCCCTTAAATGTTGGTAAGGTGGTAGTTAACACTGATAAAACTTTCAAAAGGTACAAGTAGGGAACCAGTTTTTAACAGGCTGTTTAGATTTGCATGAGAAAACAAGTTGCAAAATAAAACTTCTATTAAACTATTTTCCTTCAGATAAAATAGTGAAATAGTTAACAATTTTAAGAAATTGTGATATAATTCATCCTTTAAAAATGTACAATCTAGTAGACTCTAGAATAGTTAAAGTTGTGCAACCATTGCCACTCTAATTCCAGAGGATTTTTATTACGCTCTCACTACCATATTTTCCTCCTCCTGACCCCTGGCAATCTATTGTGAATTTGCCCATTCTGGTTATTTCATGTGAATGAAATCAAACCAGTCTGTGGCCTTTTATGTCTAACGTCTTTTTCGTAGCATACTATTTTTAAGGCTCATCCAAGCCATGTTGTAGCAGAAATTAACTGGCCATAAACTTTTATATCATATTTGAGTTCCTTAAAAAAAGTTCTGTACTCATGGCATTTTACTGCTTCCTGTTGTATATCTGTATAAACTAGGATATTTTTCTGTCTTCTAAGTTTGTTTTTGTAACTGGAGTTAAAAGTGTTAGTGGTACTGAAGGATAATGGCTTTAAATTGTGGATTATTTTTGTGTAGGAGCCATCTTTGTGTTCTTTCTGGGTTCTTGGTTGGTAAGTAAGGATTCTTACTCTATGTTAAAGTTTTTTTGTGGGGTGGGGGGGAACAGAGTTAAGAGTTGAAATTTATCAGTGGGTAGGTTTTAGGTGGATGAAAGCTCACCCTTGGTTAACTGTCCACTAAGAGTAGAACATCATTTGACATTTCCGTTGAAAAATGATAAATAAATAACCATTGGAGAGTCTTGTAATTGGGGATGCAGAGTGTATGGAAAATACTGATGTTGAAAAAATTTGATATTTAGATATCCAGATATTCCTTACTGAGAATCCCTTTGCTTTGTGTTGTCACTGTGGGAATCACAAGTGTATAAGTAGGTACCAGATCCTCAACCCTTAAGAATCTTATTGGCTAAAGAAAGGAGAAAAGAAACATTTAAATGCATAGTATCCAAGATACTTCACATAAAAGTCAAAGAAAAACATGGAGCATGTTATTTTAAAGTTCTTGACTTTTTGGATACCTTCTATAATACAGTGTAGAACATGGAGAATTTAAGAGATGCAGATAACATTACTAAGAATTTTTAAAGTAGGATATAATCTGTAGACAGAGGAAAACCTTCATGCTAGGAAAAGTGTTTTAGGTTCACAGGAAGGATTTGTCAAAAGCAAATGGTTGTGCAAAAAATGTAACAAAAGAGAACTATGAAAACTAGCCAGAAAAAGGATAATGAGGAGTGAGACCTGTATGATTTGTGTAGCTGGAAAGGGAGGGAAAAAGATTAGCTAAGTTAACAGTGACTACGTTTTAATGAATTTTGAATACACAGCTAAGAATTTTCTACTTGATTGGTAGGTAATGGTAATTTATAACTGGACTTTCTTAACCTGGGTCTGTGACGGGTTTGGGGAGGAATGTGTACTTTTTTTTGAAGTTCCAATAACTTTCCTTAGGTCCACTGAAGGGCCCATGACACTGAAGAGTTCAAATAACCTTTACATTATAGGTTTCAGAAAGTAGGTCACAAAAGATAAACAGGGACATCCCAAGATCAGTTAGGTAGTTTGCTGTTGTAATTCCAAACATAGAGAAAGTATGTTAGTACAAACTGAATATATTAGCTAAGCAAAAGTTTGAATGGGAATGCCTACATCATTAAAGAAGTCTCATCGTTGCACTGATGGCTCATTTATGTGTATAATTCTATTAATATGACAATTGATTTTTTTTGCTGTGTAGTCCCAGTAGCGTAAATTAAACATGAAAATGTAATTAAACATTTTCTTATGGTAAGGAAAAGGACAGATAGTCATAGTACTTATATTTAGGTTCTATGAGGTTTTCCAGCATTTATCTTACTTCCTTTTTTCTAGTTTAATGTAAAACTTATATTCAGTGAATGCACTCTGCCTGTGCATTTCATGGAATGTGGTCCATGAAAAATGTCCTGTGCCTCATGAAAATAATTTAAGATGAAGTATTATGTTAAGGATAATGTGTCCTATGGACAGTTTATATCAAACTAGTCACACAGTAATACTTGTAATTTAAAGCAAAAATTAATGAAATCTCCAATTTACTGTAGCCAGTAGTGCTTTGAAGTGTTATATAGTTCATTGAAATAATTAACATTCCTAAGTATTTTATTTAGGTTTAATTTTCTTTCTTCTGAACCCTAGTAGTTACACTAGAGATTCCACTACTCCTTATGTGATATTGATTGCCATACCAAGCAAGTTTGGAAAGAATTACCACCCCCACAACTTTAATGGATGATGTTCTCTTTTGCTAAGTTCAGTTCTTAGTTGATGATGGTTTACTCATTCACTTGTATTTGTTAAAAACTTAAAACTATATCTTATCTACTTGTAAGACTTTAAGGCCTCAGCAAATGTTAAAGCATGCAACACAGGACAGTTAAAATATTTTAAAAGGAATGGTAGGTTGCAACAGGAAGCAACTGCTGTTGCATCTGAAACAAATACTTGTTCCAGAAGTCTAGAGTGAGAGGTCCTACTGTTAGGCACTCTATTTAATTTTATATCTTCTTCCCTAAGTACCAAAAAAAGTCTCACAAACTTATATCATAATAGGAAGTATAAATTTGTCTGGAGAGGCAGCCTTTTCTTTTATGTCAATTTCTGGATTAAAGCATTTGATACTACTTTTAAAAACAACTTTACTCAAGTATAATTTACTAATTGAAATTGTGCCGTTCAGTGATTTTTTTACTTTATTCACAGAACTGTAAAAATATCACTACAATCAATTTTAGAACATTTTATCACTCAGAAAGAAACCTCTCACTCTCTATTTGCCTTTTTCACTTAATGTGTTTTCAAGACAAACCCATCAGCATTTCATTGCTGAATAATACATTCCATTGTATCATATACCACATTTTTTTTTATCCACTCACCAAATTATGGACATTTATTTGTATTTTTTGATAGTAGTATGAATAATGCTGATGTGAACATTTGTGTGCAAGATTTTGTATGGGCTCAAATTTTCATTTTTCTTGGATATATGCAGTGTATAAGCTGGATTACATGGTAATTCTCTGTTTAGTTTTTTAAAGGACTCAGCCTGTTCCAGAGTGACTATGTTGTTTGGCTTCCATACCAGCAGTGTATTTATGACGGTTCCAATTTTTTCACATCCTCAAGAACACTCAGCATTGTCTTTTTTTGTTAGCCACACATGTGTGTATATATAGTGGTTCTGAATTGCTAATGATTAACCCTGGTTGCTGATAATCTTCGAGTTACATTTTACAGATCTTTTACCTATTTTTGAATTAAACTATGTGTCTTATTGGGTTGTCAGAATTCTATGTATATTTTGGATACAAGTTCCTTTATCTGATAAATGATTGGCAGAATGACTATGACTCCATGGATTGTCTTTCTGCTTTCTTGGTGGTTTTCTTTGATGCACAGACTCTTTTAATTGCTAAGTCTGATTTATCATTGACTTCAAGATTTTTGACTAGGGACCTAGGTAGGTTGGATGTGTAAGAAAAAGGTCTGGTCTGAGGGTGAGGTGAATTCGGTTATGATTATATTGAATCCTATATATATATAAAATCATATATATATGATTATATATGATTAATATGATTATATATATTGAATATATATGATTATATTGAGGTCCTAGTGAGACACCAACATGAAAAAATGTTGTAGACTCAGAGAAATGTGTATTTTATGGTATTGAGTAGACAGACTATAGTCACTCAAGGAATGGGAAGAGCTCATGACCTACGTGAATATAATGGAGAATATGGAATGGAGAAAAGGAAATGAGAAGAAACTATCAGAGTAGGAAGAAAGCATCTGTCACAGACCAAAGGAAGAAAAGACTATCCCTGTATTTTCTTAAACAGAAAGCTTCAATTTTTTTCATAACATTTTTTTTTTAACCCAGGACATTGTTTTAAACTTTTCTGTGGAAAATATGTTTTTCATATTTCTTTCAAGTTTTTTTTTTATTCCTAAGCTAGTGTTTCCTTACTAGGGCATACATTAGAATCAGTTAATCAAGTTGAATACAGATTTTGGGGGTTCTGCTAGACCTGCTGAATAGGATCACTGGGAGAATGCCCAGACGTGTATTTTAAAATGTTTGGTAATAAAAACTGGCTTGCTCTTTACAGGCTTGTGTCTTTTTCTTTCCGACCCCAATTATATTTACATTTACCAGTCCCTCTTACATTTGAAGATGGCTATGTGACAACACTTCCCTGGTCACAGGAAGTGTTGAGTGTTTCTTCAGCCCTAGCAATCATTTTTCCTACCTGCTGACTGCCAGAACAACTTTGGAAATGATGGCTCCAAAAGAGCTGAACTTCTGTCAGCCTGTGTCGTCTCCAACCACCTGTTGTCCCCGACTGATAACTAATATGGAATTTTGAATTTCATATAAGTGTGAAATAAAAATAAGCCTAACTTTATGTTCTGACCCAGTTTTGGGCTTATTATAACCTCCATTATCACTTCATTTTAACTTTTCAGACTGTTGTTCAAATTCTGACTTGGGAGCCAATGCCCTTCTCTTCTGCTGTTTTGTATTTTCAGACTCGTTTATCTGGTTGATGAGGCTTTAGGTGTTGACTTCTAGAGGTTGTACATAAAAGTGTATTCTTTTTGTAATGATTGAATGGAAGTAGTCATAATAAACATCCTCATCTTATTAGAGGAACAAACATTTGTGTGCCTACTACCTGCTGTTCCTTGACACTAGGGATCTAGCTATGTGTAAAACAGATTCTTTGCCTTTTTCGTACCAGATAAGATGGAATTAGATAAGGGTGATTACCTGTGTTTTTGGAGCATCCAAGGAGGGATGACTGATTAAACCAAAAGGTATAGTTTTGGGGATCTCTGAAATGCAATTTAATTTACCTTTATTCCTCTTGTGATATTGTCCTCTCTTATCCTTGATGGACAAGAGCCATACTTGTATGAAATGTCCTGTTGGTGGAGAAAAAGCTGCATGTCCATTTTTGGTAGATTGGAGCATTACGCAGAGTGTTTTGTTTGTGTGTGTATTCTTTCTTACTCCTTACAGAGAAAGAATTAAGCACTTTATTTAGAAAACTGCAAGTCTTAATGTTAATGAAGATTGTTGTTAGATATTTTCCCTGCAGTTATATAAGGTTTTCTTTTTGAAAGAAATAATCTTACTGATTCCTTTTCCTTTTCCCCTTTCTTTTAAGGACTTTCAGACTAGAAGTAGTGAAAGTCAGAGACAATTTAATTGATTTTAGTTTTGTATTATTAGCGTAAACAGGATAAGTCAGGTAATTTAAAGAGGACTTAGAGTTTGTATGTGTGTTTGTGCATGTAGATGAGTGTACAAGAAGCTTCTATTTTGAATAATTCTCTGAATGGTGAATCGTTTCCCCCATTATTTGATAGCGTACCTGCCAGGTAGGTGTGTAGTTTTAGCATGTTAGACTAGGTCAGATCAACAGTGTGCCTGGAAGAACTAGAAACAGCTATATGCAAGTGGTAGTTACATCCTGAGAAATGAAATTTGTTGGACTTGAGCGTTAACAGCAGCTGACTTTTAAGGAATGAAAAACAAGCTGCAGTGTGGGGTGAACTGTAGAGTTGAAATTAGTTGAATTTTAATAGATCAGAAGACCAAGTATACTTCAGTTAGGTCCAATAAGTAGTCTAGATCAGAAGACCAAGTATACTTCAGTTAGGTCCAATAAGTAGTCTAATCCAAGGTATAGGCAGAGAGTGAGAAATTATCATTTCTGTGGGAGCTTTAGTGATTCAAAATGAGAAGGTATCTGGACTCAGTAGACTTCAGTAGATGAGCCCAAGGGGCTGTATTGTTCAGACATCCTCATTTAATACTGTAGCAGGGACATGAGAAAGGAATTTGGTTGGGGGGTATGCCAATTTATAAGCTTCTCAAGAGTTGTAAGTGAAGTGCTGTATAGACATGCTCTAGAAATGTTTGGGAACGTGTTTAACAATTCATTTATACCAATAAGCGGCCTTGATATCTTAAATAAACGTCTTGTATTTATTTTTGTAATTTCACTTTATTCATATGGTAAATTTTTGGATTTAATTTTACAATTTTCCCCTAGCATCGCGCATTATATTTCCTTATCCTATTCTTTCACCCCTCTTAATCTCAGAACCCTCGTCCTGTTTACTGATTTTCACTTATTTTTAAACATACTTAAAAAGTAATTTAAATAGAGCTCATTAATAAAATAAATTATTCTTCAATTTATCTTTTACCGGAATGCTGCAGTTTGTTACCTCCACTTAGATTTAGATGCACTGAATGCTTGACTGTTAGGATCATGGATATTTTTCATGTCTTGGTGCATTATTGCTGTTTTGGCTGTTGCACTGTTTCTGAAATAACCTAATCAACCTGTTTGTGTTTCGTCTCCTTACTGGCAATATTCCACCTTTTATAACTCCCAAATTATAAATTAATTGAACTCCCTATGTGTTCACCCTACATTTTCCTCAGTATCTTGAAATACAGAATTTCTTCTCTCTGAAGAAAGAATGAGAATTTCTTCTTTTCTCATTGTAGGTTCCCTCAGTGAGCCTGAGTTTTGTAGTATTGAAATCTACTTCACTTACTCTCCTTACTTCAGTTTGACCACAAACTCATTTTGAGAAAATATGGCCTGGTTTGAGTAGTACTAGTTAGGATAATGTTCTCTGAAGTGTGGGACAGTGTTTGCTATTGATGTTTCTTTGAGATTGAGTGGCTTGTCTGTTTCAACCACTAGATCTTCCCTGATCCTTCATGGCTTTCACTCCAGACTCAGAAGCATAGCCTGTGATGTCGGCATGATTATTCCTTCCTGCTTCATTCTCACTTTCTGCTGGTCTGTTTGGGAATGTCTTAGATCACTCCATTTCTTATTGCCATCTTGTAGTTTCATCTTCATTTTGTCCTCTTCAAAACCCACCCCTCTTCCAAACTTAACAATCATCTCACTTCTTGCTGCTTTTCTTCTTCAGCCTCCTTTCTTCTAGTCCTTTTGACTCAGTGTCTTGAGTTTCAGATCCTGATTTATGCACACCTTGATTCTTGTCTCTTTTATCCCAGTCTTTCACAATTTATTTTTTACATTCCTACCACCTTCTTAGGCTGTACCCTTTTCTAAGAAAACCTTGTTTTTCCTAGGAATGGAAGCCTTACTAGCAGTGTCTCCATTTAGCATCATTGTTGCATGTGATGTTCAGGTCAGGGAAGGCACTGAGTTAAGGGAAAATGTCAAGTAAATAGTAGATGGCATGCAGTGATATGACAAGCAGTTGTAATAGTCTTAATTGAATATCTCAAATGGTAAAACGTATACTTAAAATTTTGGCTCACTAAAATTTATCAGTAATGTGAGCTTGGGCAAGTTATTTTACTTATATTTGAACTCAGAGGGGAAGTTGTATATCCCAGAGTGGCTGAGTTAAATCAGAGAGTATATAAACCTCTGGCATCTGGTTGGCAATGATGAAACAGTAGTTGATATTACACTGAAAATGAAGGTGGTGTGAAAGATCTGGTTACTTTCTAAACTAAATCCCAGCCTAAGTTGTTTATATTTAGTGCTTGTTTTGAGCTGTAATTCACATACCATAAAATTTAAAATGTGCAGTTCAGTTTGCTGCTGTTGTTGTTGCACCACAGTCTAGTTTTGAAACAATTTTTATCACTTCCCAGAAGAAGCCCTGTGCCCATTAGCAGTCATTCCCATTCCTCCTAACCTCCACCCCTTTCCCACTAATCTACTTCCTGTGTCTCTATATTTGTCTATTCTTAATGGTTCCTATAGATGGAATCATATAATGAGGCCTTATGTCACTGCCCTCTTTCATTTTAAGGTTTTCAAAGTTTATTCATGTTGTTGTGTGTATCCAGAACTTTATTTTTCTTTATTGGAAAATATCCCTTTATGTGGATAATTCCACATTTGGTTTGTCCATTCATCACTTGATTGCTTCCACTTTCTGAGTGTTTTTAATCTGTTGGTGGGCATGGCAGTGTGGTCTTCATTGAATTATGAGATGTTAAGTGTTAAGTGTCAAGTGTGTAACAGTTGCTTAGTGTTTTTATGTCTGCATAATGTATGCTCAGGATATCTACCTAAGCATTTTAAACTCCTGTATTTTTATCTAAACAAAGTTTTAGTAGCCTCCTCCATTTTCTCAGTTGAGAATCTCATGCATTAAAATCTCAAATGTTGTTAATCTCAACATTTAGTTGAGTGTTAGTTGGGTGAGGATTGAAAAAGGATGGCATGGTATAGAACTGGGTAGGTAAAGTACTAGGGACCACTTCTTAAAATGGTTTGTTCTGACTTGTGGGACTTGCACCATACATCTGTGTGGAGCAGACATTGGAAATGCAAATGCTGTCATCAGATTTGAGCCTCGAGGAAAGGATTTTGCAAAGATTGTATTCTGAATGTTTAAAGATCACAGTGACAAACTGCAGACCCTTTAAGAGGAAGGTGAATCTGCTCTTTTCTCAGGAATTTCTTCATTCTTTTGGGCAATTAGAAGTTGCTTATAGCTAAACAGTAACTTCCTTATAGGCATAAAATGTATAGTGCTATATAGTTTGTAGAGGGAGAATGCATGGGAGTGATCTAAAGTTTGTGACATTACAGTTTGAGAGCTGCTGTTAAATGCTAGACTGCTTATTATCTATGGAGATTTGCTTGTATGAGGGACAGTGTGCATAACAATAGAATTTTTGTTTATTTTTGATTCCTAGAGACTGAATATGTCTAGTGTTGTTGATATGACAGACGTGTATTGGTTTTTTTTTTAAGCTTAGTTCTGTGGCCATTTTTAATTCATAAATTCCTTAAGCTCTAGCATTCTCAAGAATTTAACACTGTTTTTATTGAACAAATGGAAATTAGAATTGAAAGTTAGCGAATTTGCCTAGTTAGTCTAGAAGTTATTATTTCCCAGTGGGTAAGGGGCCATGGCTTTTCTTAGCACCGCATACAGAACATGGAATTTAGGCAAATAACTAGGGTGCAGGTTTTTTAAATACTGGAATGCAAAATAACATTTTCACATATCATATTTAATGTTTTGGTAATATCTCTCCTAATACTGGTGAAAATGTTAGAAATTGATCCCATTATACTATTTGCTTTCCCTTGAGAACTCTGAGGTAATTCTGTTTTGTTGTCTGTATTTTTACGGCCTGTCTCCCTTTACTGGAATTAGCTCTGAGAGGGCAGGGACCATGTCTGTTATTGACTACTGTAGCTCTACCATCTCTAATAGTGTACTTGTAGTGGACATGCAGATAATTGATGAATGAATAATCACTGGTGATGTTATCTGAGATGGAATCTTGCTACCTATTATTGTTAAGCATCTCAGGTATTTTGATATGCACTTTCAAGGTTGAGAAACTTGACCTATTTTCCTTCTCTGACTTGCAGTAATGTGTATAAGTTACAGAAAATGTTTCTTTACTGAAAGATTATTTTCAGTCTTTCTCCATTCTTGAAATGGGTACCCCAAGTTCCCTAGGAAGAAGAGTTTATTTAGTTCATACTGTGTAAGTATTGTTTATAGAGAAGATTCAGAGTAGACAGATGCTTTTCATCTCAAATAGTTAACCTTAGGAAAGATAAGATAGAGCCAAAGTACTATCCTCACCTGTCTGTCTCCCAACTCCCCCCCCCCTTTTTTTTGGAGGGGGGTGGGGGAAAGGAAGGGCTTCCTAGATTTTCCTCGAAAACAGTGATTCTTAGTACAGGAATGGTGAGGAAGGATATTCTTCAATGACTGGAGACATTTTATTGTTTTAACTGAGGAGGGGAAAAGATATTACTGTTACCCGATGGATAGACCCCAGGGATTTTGTTAAACATCATTATTTCAGAGGTTGAGAAACCTTAGTCTTTAAGAACACATCGGCAGTTAACATGGGGTTGCAGGACACATGGACCCAGGCCTTGTGTGCCATGTGCAGGCATGCACGTGCACCTTGGACAAAACCTCAGTGTCCTGTGTAGATAGAAACCTCTGGGTGGGAAATTGTCTTTTGTATACTCAGGAGTAATTTGAACTCACTGAAGCTGTTATATATTTATGTTCATGGTTCATTACCATAAATCTGTAGCCACTGGAATGATACCTAATAAAGCCAGCAGTGGGAAAAGTGGGAGAGAGGGGTGAGGACAGCTCCGGATGGGAGCTAGCGCTCCTCCTCTCCCAGTGGTGGTGTGCAGTTAGCTCTTAATTCTCCCAGTAGCAGTTTGTGGCAGTCAGCATAATGTGTTGTCAGTCAGAGAAGCCCATCTCAGCTTTGGTTTCTATAGATTTTACTGGGGGTCAGTTACGTAAGGTACAGTTGATTATCCCTGTGCTCATCTTGGACTCATGCTCCTCCAGCTTTCAGACTGATATGCATGGTTCAAAGCCCTCACCGTAAATCACATTATTAGACTATCTGGTTTGGCTCAAGGACCCACTAAACAGTGACACTTGTTAGATAGGACATTGTAAGAAATTAGAAGGTCTCTCCCAGTAACTGGGAGAGAACCATATTTTTCTTTACCATGTTAATCCTTTACTACACACAGTCAAAAGCTACCTGCTCTTTTTTCCCTTTGTAAACAGCAGCTGAGTGATTCTTAAGCTTAGGTTAGGGTTTTTTCTTAGTGAAGTTACGACCAGTAATTTGTACCCAAGTCTTAGAGGCTTGTTGGTCTGAGTGTGTCTCTTAAGTTCTTAAAAGTGTGCTCCATAAATGCCTGGGAGTTTTTGATATCAAAACTCATAATAATGAAATTATATGCCCTTTTTACTTTGTAGACATTTGAACAGTGGTACAAAAGTAGTGGTAAGTAAGTAAAACTGCTGATATTTTACTATAAATCATAACAGAGGTACCAAACTGGTAGTATGTATTCTTTACTACCTTATGCTTACAATGAAAAAAAGAAAAAAGAGCTGGCTGTGATGGCGTGCTCCTGTAATCCCAGCTATCTGGGAGGCTGAGGCTAAGGATCACTTGAGTCTGTGGGTTCAAGACTACCCCAGGCAACATAGCAAGACCTATTCTCAAAAAAAAAGGTCTACTTCCCTTAAGGCTATTTTTAAGTATAAATGAGTTTGGGGGCATATACAAGGTACGATGGATACATGCTGTACAGTAAAAAAGTTTGTATGATAGAATTGCTTTTTCTTTAACTTTTTTTTCATAGAATACAGTTCACTTGCGAATACAGACTGACAAATTGCGGTTAGCTTGACTTGGATATTAGGCAAACATTATTTTGAAAAGGAAAAGTGCATTTGTCACTTTGAGGAGATTACCTTTGAATTTGTTGCTACTGATAAAACTTGAGAAAATCTGTTGCACCTTGAGTTTGACAGTTCCACAGTACTTAAAATCTTTTGTGACAATACTCGTAGTTAATTGCAACTTTTTTGATATTGGGAAATTGTCAGTAGTTTGGAAGAGCTGAATAACCTGATGAACTAGTGCTTAGCAAATGACTGATTTGTGATATTATAAAATCACACATGGTTAAAGCTAAACTCAAAGTGTATACATTTCAGTGTGGAAAAGTATGAAAACTTCATTGAATATAATTTCATATTTTACATTGCAGCTTGTCCATAAGAAATAACTAATGCCAAATTTTGATACAATAGCAAAGGAAAATATCCAGTTATATGAAAATAATTATGAAATATGCTACCATCTTCTGCCTACTTATGAATACAGTTTTCTTCATAAATTTGACCAAAAAAGTATCACAGCAGATTGAATGTAGAAGTGGCTGTGAGACTCCTACTGACTTCTGTTAAGTCAGATAGTAAAGAAATTTGTAAATATGTCAAGGTTGGCACTCCTCTAATTAAACATTTTTTTACACTTATATTGATATGTAACATTATCAAGTGAATTAAAAGTAAATACTTAAACTATTTCTCAGTTTTAATTTTGAAATTCATAAACATCAACATTATATAATCCCCATAAAGCAAAAACTCTTCGGTCCTCAGTAATTTAAAAGCATGGAAAGTATCCTGATACCAAAAGTTTTTTGAACAGATGGATTCCTAAGTTTTGTCCTTCAGACACTATCAAACCTAAGTTTCTGTGTCTTGTTGAATTAAACTACTATAGGCTAAAAGATTTAAATTCCTTAGGCTTTGATGCATCAAATTCCTTAGGCTTTGATGGGAAATTCTTACTTAGACCTGAGTATTTTTTAATGAATAAAATACACTGCAGAATTGATAATTGTTCATTCAGTGTTGACTTCATATGGCTCAGAAAACTTGTAGATCAAGTAAGTAGAGAATTATGTTTGGAAGAATGACAAAAAGAATTGCAAGAAATACTAAATAAGTTATTTTCTAGTATTTACAGTAGCAAATTGATATGGGAAAAGCATTATTTTAGGAAATTCTTAGAGAAACAAGATTCGGTTTAGCAGACATCTTCAATGTAAGAGATTGAATTAACACAAAATGGGATATGGGAGAAGCATTTTAATTAATGACACTATAGCTTAATCTAACTATAAAGAAATAGAAATACAGGTTTTTTTGTTTCTGTAAACACTGACAGTGAGTTCTTGGGGCTGAATTGTTGGTAAGTTACCATGGAAGTAATTTTAGGCAACATTGAGTAGAACTTTACTGAAAGTGGTTTTAAAGGGAAAAAAGACTTTCCATAGATGTTTTCTTTTTTATGTAAAATTAGAATTACCTTTAGAATTGTTGATAAAGGTTTAGTTTGACTTTTTTTTAAGGTAAGGATTTGAGAAATACTTCTGAAGTCAGTAAACAGGGCAGTGCAGTGTGAAAGCTGTGGAGGGTTCAGAAGAAATCAAGGTGCTAATAATATTTTGTCAAGAATTGGTTTAAAAACTTGCCAACAACTTCCCTCCCCCTACATGTTGGTATTTTTGTTATGTTTATATTCTGTTCTTATAAAAAGTTATATAACTTCTCATGTATAATTTTTTGATCCATGGGTACTTAACACCCCCAGTCAATTTGTAGTGGGACTTAAGAACTAGAACCATAATTTGTTTCTTCTCATGTGCTAGCCGAAATACTAGTATTTTGGGAAATTGTGAGTAGATATATTTATTGTTTAAATACTACGTTGATTTTTCTTGTTACACTCTACTTTCCTTATTTTAGACCAGAGGTTATACTTAGATTCCTATTTTATCTGAGCAATGAGAGATATTTAGGTACATAGACCTTCATAAATTTGGGTGGGTGGTAGAAACTCCATCACAATACTACTTTACCTGAGCTGTTATGCAAATTCTCAGTCTCATGTCAAATAGAAACACTTATTCCAAACTAAATTATTCATTGATATAAAAGTAAAAAAATTCTTTTATGTTACTTTCATTGTAAAATACATGTTCATGGCAGCAGCATACACAATGGCCAAAGGAACACTTAGAAAGCAACTCACATATTCATCAGTGGATAAATGGGTAAACAAAGTGTGGCATACATATGCAATGGAATATTATCCAGTCTTTAAAAGGAAGGGTATTTAATTACTAATTTACTCATTCATTTGTCACTGGATACTTGGGTTGCTTCCCAAGTGTTCTTTTAGCTTTTGTGAATTCTGATGCTATACTTGTGGGTGTGTACATATCTGTATTTGAGTCCTTGCTTTCATTTCTTATGGGTAGATCCTAAAAAATGGAATTGCTGAATCATATGATAATTCTGTGTTTAATTTTTTTAGGAAGTGCCATTCTGTAATCTCTGTATTAATGATTTTCCTGTCTTATATCACTAGCAATGCATAAGAAGTTTCAATTTCACTTCATTCTCACCAACTCTTATTTCAATAATACCCATTCTAAAGGATTTTATAAAATGTTGTTCTGTGGTTTTGATTTGCATTTCTCAGTGATGGTGAACATCTTTTCTTGTGCTTGTTACTATTTGTACTTATTTAGAGAACTATCTGTTCAGATAATTTGCCCACTTTTTAATCAGGTTTTCTTTTGTAATGGTTTTTCAGTTGTAGGAATTCTTCTTAAAATTTGGATACTAGTCCCTTACCATATACGTGATTTACAAAAATAGTAAAATATTTTCTCCCATTCTGTAGACTGGCTTTTCATATTTGAAAATTTGCATTCGCACAAGTTTTAAATTTTAAGTCCAGTATTTCTCTCTTTTGTTGGCTATGCTTTTGAGATACTAAGAAATCATTGTCAGATCTAGTATCATAAAGCTTTTCCTGTTCTAAGCGTTTCTAGTTTTAGCACTTGTGTTTTGTCTTTGAATAATTTTGAGTTTAATTTTGTATGATAAGGAACCAGCTTCATTTTTGTGTGTGGCTATCCAATTTTCCCAGCACTATCTGTTGAAAAGAATTTTCTTTCCCCTGATGAATGATTTTTGGCACTCTTGTTGTAATTTATTTTATTTCTTACCTCTGTTATAGGCCATTGGTCTTTGTCTGACTTCATGAGTTCCATATTGTTTCACTTTACTGTAGCTTTGTGTTGTTTTGAAATCCAGAAATGTGAAATCTCTAAATGTTCAAGATTGTTTTGCCCTCTGAGATTCCATATGACTTTTAGGATGGGTTTTGTTGTCTCAGTAAAAAATTTTGAGATTAGATTGAATTTATGTAGATTACTGTATGTAGTAAGGGACATTCTGGCAATATTGTATTCTAGTTCATAAACACAGAATACATGCAAGTGTTTAAAACTTGTCTTTTCAATTTTTTCCATCAATGTTTTGTAGTTTTCAGTGTACAATTCCTTTGTATTTTTTCAGTTCAGAGTGTTTCCAAGGTTTCTAGTGCTTTTTCTTTCTGATGTTACCATAAATGGAATTGTCTTCTTAATTTCCTTCTTAGCTTTTTATTTTTAAAGCAGATTTTGTTTATTTTTCATGTGTGTGTATCTGTAGCCTTTAGAGTCAGATGATTTAAAAATTTGTCTATCTGAAAATTTACTATGGGAAATATATCCTGGAACTTTTTCATATGCTCTGGAAAGCTGGGGGTTTTTATTTATGAAATGATAGTCTGCATCACAAAAAAATCAGTTTCTGTATTTACAAGATTTTCTTTTGCTATCTGAAAAAATGCCTGATTACAGATGCAGTTTTCTTGTTCTTGACACTGCATAGCTTTTGTGTTTTCTGCTTGTTTTGAAAGTAACTGTTAGCATTTAATTCTTCTTTGGAGTTTTTTTTTTTTTATTGTAAAGGATATTTAAGAGATGCTTGTAACTGCATTTTGTAGATACATGAAATGTAAAGTCATTAAAACAAACAAGTGGTACACAAGAAATAAGTACACTTTAATCATTTAGGTCAAATTTTAGGTGCAAGAACTGAGACCTGAGGAGAATATAATTTATACAAGATTACAGTTATTACCAGAGGCAGGACTGAACATTTGTTGATTTTCTGTGATTCTTTACCAGCGATAGCTCTTTAATAACTTACTGTACTCTCAACTTTTATCTATGTATGTTACTGGATGCAAAGCATGCTTTTCTAAAATACAAATATGATTAATCATCTGTGCAGTTTTTTTTTCAGTTAGTTTATATCTTCAGTATAAAGTGTCATCTGACTTAATTCTTTGAACAGACCTTTGTGATTAATTATCCCTGATTTATAGAAGAGGCAGTTGAGACCAGGAACTGATCTCAGAGTTTGTGTCTAGCTACTACGCTGTCTTACCAGTGTAGTCAAGACCCCTGTGTTATGGCTCTTACTTGACATTTCAGATTTCCTTTCTTAAGAGCAGAGATCATGTACCAGACCATTACAGTTCCCTAATACACTTGGTAAATGTTTTTAAGCAGTGAGTGACTAGTACAGGGTAGTTGGAATACTCCCATTTTGGGACAAACATGAATATTACTTATGAAGAGATGGATCCTCTGACTCTGTTCATAAAGATCAGTCCTTGGATTAAAGCAAAAACAGTAAAGAGGAACAGAGAAATGAGTAAATATAGTGACTGTTTCTTGACTTGAATGAAGTATATCTTTTGGTTGTCAGAACAAATAAATTCTCTAAGTTTAGAGAATTCTTCTCATGGAGTTAAAAAGGGGTGTCTGAGAATTAGAGACAGGGAATCTCTACTCCATTTTTCAGAAGAGGGAAGAAGGAAGGAAGATTATAGCTCTTGATGTGGCTCTCAGTGAGAGTCTAGAATAAATTATTTAAAGTGTTAACTTGTTTCCAGGTGAGGAAAACCTGATCATTATGAATTAGCCTGAATTCATTGAGAACACACCAAAACAGCGTAACTTTTCTTTCTTTCTTTTTTTTTTTTTGACTGAAATCTGCTATCTTCCATGAATTGCATGAGCCATGAAGCTTACTCATCACATTTCAGATGACATGGATATGGGAGGGATAGTTTATTAGCCAGCATGGGATAGATTTTGCTGTAGTAGTAAACCCCAAATCTCAGTGATTTAAAAATAGATTTAATTATTGCTTCTGTTACATGTCCATTCTCATATGTTTGGAGATCTGTCACACCACCTAGTGAGTGCTGTATCATTCATATAGTTCATGTTATAATACTTACACCTTTTTTCTAAAAAATGATTCTCAGAAAACCTAATTTTGCCTCTACTTTAAAATTAAAAGAAACAAACTACCTCTTTTCCCTTTTTTTGCCCTATATAATAAAAAGATGAGTGTGGAAGGGTGATGACTTTGGCAGTACAAGCTAAAAAGCTCTGTATAAGTAGAAGTCCTGCAGAAGGTAAAGTGAGTATTCCCTGCTTCCCTCTGTTCTTCCCTTTTTGGGGGGTTGGGAGTGGAGGAGGGGAGAGTCAAGTATCACGGTGTATGCTGATGAGAAGTCAGCCATTAAAGAAAGTAGTATTTAGTATGGGAGCCCATCTCAGAGATGAGAAACTTGTAATTTAAACCTTTTGCAAGTTAAGCTCTCTGCCCCCCCGCAGGAGGAACAAACTGGGAGCTGACCTGAAAATCAGGGGACCCTTAGGGCGTAGCTCCCCGGACCCCAGGTGTAAGAGTGCTGAAGTCATGAACTGCATCATTATTAAGGAAAATATAGGAGCCCTGTCATCAGATTCTTTATTTTAATTAGATTCTCTGTGAAAAATCATTGAGATACTGGAAGGAGCTTGAGGCAAGGAAAACTAGATAAGCTTTACAGTCAAGGAATAACCTTGGGTGACTTGTAACCAACTTAGTTATCCTGATTCCTTAAAAATGATTGCTTAGGAATGTTTAGTAGTATCTAATGATAATCTGTTTTCTGTTAAGATATTGATTTCTGTCTTTCATGATATTGCCCTCACGCACTCAATAATATTACCCTCATGCTCAATAATATTACCCTCACGTGCTCATTCCTCTCTCAATGCACTCACATACTCATTAGATGCCCCTCCTCATGGAATGTTAAAGTAGCTCGTTTAAACAATATAAAAAGCGGCCTGAAAATCTAAATAAAGAAGCAGATTTCATTGCTCACTAAATTCGTGTCTGTGATCATCATTCGCCTGCCTGAGTTTTTCCTGTCTACCTGAAGCCTGCACTTAGCGGTCTTTCTTGCACAGCCGGTCCGTGGCAATTTAGTTAAAAAATCACCTCAATATTTAAGCAAAAGGTTATATCCAAATGACAGCAGGAGCTTAAGCAGCATATTGTTGGGTTTTGGAGAGCAGTGTTTTTCATGTGGTTCTTAGGATGGAAGGGTCTTGCTGCAGTACTTTGTGATAGGAAGGGTGGTGATCTGGTGATCTCCTGGGCCTAACAGTCCCTCCTTAATCAAAACTGGGTCCATCTGGATTATCTGTCTGCATTTATGTGAATATATAAAAATATGTATGCAAACACATATAAAATGGAGTCATCAGAAATACTAATTTTGATAGGATACTTTCAGATTCAAATAAACATGTATCAGAACCTTGTGGTTCAGTACACTTGATGTATCAACAAAGTGTTCTTACATGTCTTTTTGAAGTTTGCATATTTTTGCCTATACTTTCTCTTTGAGTTCAGTGTTAATATTCATTTGTGCCCAATTCTTTCATATATTTTTAAAATTTTTCTTACATCATTGTTCAGTTTTGTACAGTGTTTGATTTGTACAGTCCAGTGTAGGCCCCTAAGCTCCCCATCACCACAGCACCCATGAACTGTCACCATAGTCCCTCGCACTCTTCCCCCCCTATTGTGTCTGTAGAATTATTTTCACGTAATGATTAGAGATGAGTTTTAGACATTGCATATAAGCTGCCAAGTTTCCTTGTGATACACAAATAATGAAAGTGACAAGTTTTGGTGCTGGTTGACAAGGATGTATCTTTGGTACATTGTTTTAGTAATATAGACATAATAACAATACTATGAATCAGATGTAATAACAGTGCAGAGTTTCTGGATAGAAACTCCTACTTTGATTTATATTAAATAATTTTGTAGAAAGGCAGTCGAGGTTCACTACAGGGTGATGTAACTGAACTTGAATTTCTGAAGACAACTCCAAAATCAAACTGATGTTGGGAAACTTTTCCAACTAAGTATAGGAGTCTTAAAATGACAACAAGCATACCAAACTTGCCTAACTGAATGAAGAAGTTCTTACCATAATTCATGTATATGTCATGTGACTGTCTCTCCTTCCTACTTTCACGTTCTGTATTAGTTCACACTGCTGTTGTTACTTGGACGAATGTAGTAGTTCACTGACCAATCTACCCTTTTCTATTCTTGCTTCATTTCAGCATTGAAACCTAGCAGAGTGGTCTTTTTTGAAAATATTTTTCGTTGAAATTTTCAGACATGCAGATAAAGTAAAATATTGTCCAGTAGAAACCAGAGCACCCATCACCAGGAATAAAGCAGCTGTTAGTACTTCGCTGAACCACCATTTGGTGGTTTTGACCAATTGAATTTTTTTATATGATTTTCCCCCTTTTCTGTGAGTTTTTTTCTCTCTCTCTGTAGTGGATTGTTTTTATTCTCTTACATTAGTCTTTTGTTTTTCTTTTTTATATATGGAAATATTTATCCCCCAAAGTTTCCTCATATATTCATTCCCTACTGCCTGACTTACCTCTTTTATCTCTTCAAGGTTTCTGCTTTTGTAGAATGCCATAAAAAAAAAAAAAAAAAGCCATTTGATGTGCAGCCTTTTACTTAGCGGATGCATTAGGAGGTGTCTGTGTTGTTAGTTGGTTTCTTTTTTATTGCTGAGTCATAGTTGATCATATGGATTTATCGTAGTTAATCTGCCCATTCTCTAGTTGAGAGATGTTTGCATTATTTCCAGGTTTTGGAGATTATGAATAAAGTCTGAGATGCTGATGTGCAGATTCTTGTGAACATAGTTTTTTAGTTTTTATTTTATTGTGTTAATACCTAAGCTTAGGTATATACACTAATTGTATGTGTAACTATGAACAGCTACCAAGTTGTTTCCAAAGTGGCCGAATCATTTTGATTTCCCTCAGCAATATATGAAAATTATAATTACTCATCTAATCTAACCATTCTTATCATCATTTTAGTTGATGTTTAATGTATCTCATTGTTCTTTATTTACATTTTTCTAATCATTGGTGTCCTTTTTGTTTGTTTTGAGTTATATAATTTCTTTATTCTAGATATATTTTGTTGATATGGTGATTTGTAGATATTTTCTCAGCATGAAGTCTGTTGGCATCCTCTTACTGATTTCAAAGAGCATATATTCTTTACTTTGATGACTTAAAATTTCAGTCTTAATGAAGTTTACTTTAAATACTTAAGATCCTTTGCATACTCAAAGATCACAAAGATTTGCTGCTATATTTTCTACTAGCAGTTTTATATTTTCAGATTTTGTTTAGTTGTGATCCTTTTTTGAATTAAATTTTGTGGGTGATATTAGAGGTCTGAGCTTTTTTTTTTTTTTTTAAACAAATGAATTACCCAGTTGTTCTAGACCATGTTTTTAAAATACTGTTTTCTTCTGTTGCTTTGTAAAAAACCATTTGACTGTATGTATGACTCATCAGTTCTGTTTCCTTGCATTTATATGCCTATCCTAGTACCGCACTGTCTTGATAAACTATAGCTTCCTAGACTGTGAGTTCTCCAACTTTATTCTTGTAAAAATTATTTTCTCTCATTTTGTCTTTTCATGTAAATATTTGATTTGTATTTCTGCAAATACTATGGAATTTAGGGTGGGATTGCATTGAATCTACATTCTATTCACAGTTAACATCTTAACAATATTGAGTCTTCCAATCCACAAACACAGATCTCTGTTTATGTCTTTGTTCTTTTGTAGTTTTTAACACAGATTCTGCACATTTTAAAAATTTATATCTTAGTGTTTAGTTTTCTTGGGTGTTAATATAAATAATACTGCTTTGAAAATTTTGATTTCCAGCTCATTGGTAGTATGATAATACTTCTTTGCTAAATCTACTTACTAGTTCTGGCAGTTTTGTTGTTGTTGTTGTTTATTTATTTATTTATTTTTAGAATCCATTGGATTTCTTATATGGGCTGTTGTGTTTTCTGTTAATACAGCAATTTTATTCCATTTCAAATTTTATGTCTTCCATTTCCTTTCATAGCCCCATTTCAGTGGGTAGGACTTACAGTGGGATATAATGCCACAGACCTTGCCTTTGTTCTCCATGTACATAAAAAAATCAGTCGCTTGCTTCCTAATAAGCTTAACACGTTTCCTTGTAGTGACCACTCTCCAATTCTCTTCATATCACTCATTGGCTAGTGTTTCTTGTGATTCCTAATGCATCATATCTATGTTTATCTGTCCCTCTTGAAATATAGACCCAGGAACTCCTGTCAAATCACTAATGGCATTATTCTGTATTTCTGTTTTTGATTTCTTCCTCACTGAAAGATGACTCCTTTGAGGAGAACAAGAAACTGTTATTACCCTCAAGGAACTTATGAATAATTGGTATTAGGTTGTACTGTATGAAATTGCTGATTAACTTATGAAAATATCGTCTAGTTTAGACAAAAAAACACAAAAAATGAAAATTCTCTTGCTGACAAGATCGTTAGCAGTATAAGAAATGTTCATGCACAAGAGATCATTAGTCACTGTTGTGTACTGTGATGTAAATGCGATAGAACCCTTACCCTTGAAGAAGATTCTCATTCTTTACAATTAGAATATTTACATGTGCTTAACTTTGTGGTTAATCTCTCAAAATATACACAAGTTTAGTCTGAATCACTTGTGATCCCAGCTTCATGCTTTTCAGTGTCTTAAGTCTAAGACACTGAAAAGTCAGACACTATGTCAGTCATTTCTATAAATAAGTTGCTGAAAAGTTTGACTTAGTTGTGTAGTAATTTTTTTTTTTTTTTTTTTTTTTTTTTTTTTTTTTTTTTTTTTTTTTTTTTTTTTTTTTTAT
>PVHY01003992.1:0-73069 GCA_004024945.1 Uropsilus gracilis
GCGCCTATCGCAATTTATCTTTAAACAAACCCTCCAGGTGATAATTCAAGGATCACTTCAAAGATTCTAAATTCAAGGATCACTTCCCTAACACCTCTCTCTGGTTCAGTCTACCTCGGGATGTGGGTCAGGTAAGATCAACGAAGCTTACCTGGTAGGCCTCTCAGCCTACCAGATTTCTTTGATGCAGATACTCAGATGTTCTGATAACAAACTCTACTTGATCTTAGCCAAAAGGTGGAGAAGTGATCCAGGTAACAAACTCAAATTTGCACAGGAAAGTTAATGTGTAGCAGATATGGCAAGGTGATAAGTAACATCTAGTTGAAAACCCAGGCTAGGGAGTTTAATCTTATTGTGTTTGGTGTTGAGATGGATTTAAGACTCTGAGAGTAAAGGTGTAATTTAAGAACACTTCAAATTGCAGACCTCAGCAACGTATTATTCTGTAATGGGGACTGTTTATTTGGTCTACAGTACCTAAAGAACAGAATCATGTTATTGCTTTTGTTAATTAAGTCTGAAATGTATCATTAACATTTTAAATTAAGACTTGTGAAAACAAGATGATTTTGAGTACCCAGAGACTCTACCTGGAAATGTATACAGTTTACCTAGCAGTTCAAATAAATACAATTATAAATTATGCATAACATACTACCCCTAACATATAGTAAGTTTCTATTAAAGTAATTGTTATATTTTTAGCATATTTTCAACGAACAATTAATGAAAACCTTGGGGAAATACCTCTACTCTTCTGCTATTTTTCTCTTGTTTTGATTTCTAGTCATTCAGTGAGTCTTTTCTAAGTCCCATCTGTTCCAAGTCCCAAGATATCTGTGTTTGAATGCTTGCCTTCCTCTTCCTAATTACAGAGACATTTCAATTCTTTGTCTGTAGTGTTCAGAGTTCATGTCAGTAATAGAAAAGCTTCATCAACTGTATGTGCGTAGCTGTCTCTTCTAAAATACTACTCTAAATTTCTATTCAGTTCTGGAACTTAAGAAAGTTTATTTTTCTAATGTTTATAAGCTGTTCCTCTGTTTTTCTTTGAGGGTTTTTATTGTAGCTTACTCTAACTCTTTATTCTGAATGCTTGCATCTTCGGAGTCTGTGCTCCTGTGTTGAAAAACAGCAAATTTTCCTTTGATGTGAAAACACTTTCTAACTTGATACCTTTATGAACAGGATTCTCTCTGTCCGCTGCATAGAATCCACTTCTTGCTAATTGTTATGTGCTATTGTCACTTTATATAGTCACAAGCCTTTCCTTTGACTTTTTATCATGGCTATGTCAACTCACCAAAGGATTATTTTAATCAGTGACATATCTTCTAGGGAAATTATCTGTTAAAATAAAATTTTAAAGATGATCATTGGTCTTTAGAGAGAGAAAATAATTTTGAGTAGAAAGTTCAGAAGTCAATACATACTTGCCTTGAAGATCAAGGTTTGAACTGAGATTGAGTGACATGGATATAATGGACTCTGTGCTCATGATTTCATCAACTCTTAGTACAACCATGATTCCAAGGAACTGAGCAAAGAATAGTGAATGGTGCATGGCCTGGTAGAAGGTATAGAGGACTACCGAAACCTACAGTGGTAGAGCTAGTGTTTGCAGAACATCCTTGAGGATACGTTGTTATTAAATATGTGCTTTTTGAGGATACCTTGTTATTAAATTTGTGCTCAACTCATTCAGAGGGAGGCAGGGAATGGAAGCATGATGGACTGTGGAGATTTAATGTGGATGCATTAAAGTGGTGATGCCTGATGGGGGTGTCTATTAAAAACAATGTAGAAAAAGACAGAAATAAGAATAACAAACAAATGGCCTGGAAAAAAACCAAAATAAGCTGACAGTGGAGCTGGGGCAGGCTGCTAGGGAAGGGGAGAGGGAAAAACTGGGGGAGAAGAGCACAGAAAGATTGAAAGGAGGACCCTCAGGGGATGAGGTGGAGGGGAAACCTCTGGAAATACAATTATGTTATATATATATAAATATATATTTATCTGAGTATATATATATATATTATGTGCATGAATATGTAAACAACAAAATGATTAAAGAAGTAATGTATGAGCATAAAAGAGGTTAAAAATCAATGGGGTCAGTACTGATACCTTTATAAACAGGTCTTAATCAGAACAATGCTTTTCATTTTCATCCCTTTTTAACAGCCTGCCTCAAGTTCAACAAAAACATGGCATTCCTATATATTTGGATTTAGCGATAGCCTGAATATAAGGAATTCACTTTTTTTCCCAGTGCAAAGATGAAAGGAAATGACAGTATAAAGTTTCCATAGGTTTAGTTCACCAACAGATGTTCATTGAAAATTTTCTGGGAATGATTCCAAGTATTTCTGGGTACCATAACCAGTGTGTTCCAAGCCTGAGTTTCCTTCTCTCTGTGCTCATAGCATTGGCAAAAGCTCTTTCTGTCAGTTTTTAAAGGATGTTTAAGTCATGTAAGTTGCATGTCCTTCACAGTGATTGTCCTCAGATTCAGTGTCAAAGCTAAAGTATGAACGACACTTTCTTGCCAACCAGCAATGAGATGGTTTATCTCTCAGAGTATGACTGTGATGGAATTAGTTTCCAACTGATACTCTTTTGACAGGTGCCTTTGCATGATCAACACTTGGAGATTAGAAAAGCCTGTGATCAGTAGTAATGCTTGATTTTGATTGATGAACATCTGTTGGTGAACTCAACCTATGGAAACTTTATATTGTCATTTCCTTTCATCTTCACACTGGGAAAAAGAGTGAATTCCTTATATTCCGGATATCGCTGTATCCAACAACAAAATTATCAACAGTAATGTTTGATCAAAATCAAACATTACTATTATATATCTATGACTTTGAACATTCTAAAGATAATTAATTTGGGACAGGGATGAGAGCAATGGTTTTTAAAAGCTATACCTTCTATTTTCATTTTAATTTGCAAGGAATTATAAATGACCATTGTCAAACTATTTCATGTTGTTGAGATGTTATGACATCTTGCTCTGCTTCAAAAGATATTTGGCACGTATTTTCTTCCTTAAATATATACTGCTTCATGCACAAAGTTTATGGTTTTATATTCCATAGAACTATTAATGGTTCACTTTTAGAATTATGCAAATTTAGATATGGTAATGAAGAATTAAAAATAAATTTTTCTTTATGTCATCAAACTAGCAAATTGTTTTATGATTTATCCTTACTAGGATAAATTTGTTTGAACCGATAATCTATTTTCAAGGATTCTTGTGAAAGTAAAATTATAAGCCAAATAGTTCACAAAAATTAGAATTTTTTCCATATTTTGAATTATGCTAGAAATAATCCTATTCTCTCACAGTCTTTTATTCTAGAATCAGAATTAAAGGCCATAATTCAATAAGGCCACAATGCCAAATTTATTCTGTCAGACCTATTGCCAAAAGAATGAAGGACAGATCTGAATAAAATACACTTACAGACTTTCTTCCAGCACTTGCCAAAGTGAAAATAATTCATTTCAAAGCAATTCAGCAGCATTGAGGTGAACAGGGAATTATGGTGAATCAGGGTCTTTCACTGAAAGGATGTTTGGAACTAAAAAGTAGTTAGTAAAGAGAATGTACTAGAAGATTTGCTCGTGTAAAAATAATGACCTGACAAGCATGGATGTGCTGAGAATGGATCCTTTTAATCTCAGCAACAAAGGCTCTATGGAAACAATGCCAGTAGTGACTGTAAACAAAACATTCTCCTTTGCTGCCTCCTCTGTGAGTGAAACTTCTTCCTTGTTCTCCAACCTGTAGTTGTCCCATTGCCAGAAATGGTCTCTGTGTGATGCTAGGAGTGTTCAGTCTGAGTTCATAGTTTTGAATAATGATGATTAGGGCTATTCTGGAAGGTCATCTCAAACTTTCCTATTCCTCATAAAATACGTCTTTTCATATCCACATGCAGCACTCATCTGTCTAATACATTCTCTACTTATTTAAGTATATGTTTATACTCCTACCATTGTCTTCTATATCTATATTAATACTACCACTCCTTTAAGTAGAGAGCAAATCATTCACTCCCATATATGCTACCTGGAGAGTATTCAGGGTTCAATACATGCTGTTTAGCTGAAATGAAATAGAGATTTCCAAATTGGCAGTTTAAAATTCATTCCACAAATATTTATTTGTATCTACCAGATAATGTGAACTGATATATGCGGTGGGGGATTCAAGTTACAGGTGGTTCTTTCTTTGTGAGAGCATGATTCTAATGGTGGGTGGGTTCATAGACTGTAGAGTGCTAATATTCTGATGGAAGGAATCTTCTTCAAAATATAGGTATCCCAGCCAGGAAATGGAGGAAAACTTCCAGAAGCAATGCTCTCCAGTCAGAAGTCAAAAGAACAGTATGAGTTAAAGACCCAAGGCGTGGGTATAGAGTCCTTGGCAGAAAGAAGAAGAGGGAAGAACATGTACAGGTTCCTGCCCCAGAGTGAACATGGAGAGCTTAAAAACCTAAAAATCTTAAAAACCTCAGTGTGCTGAGTATGTGTCTAGGGCAGTGTCACCTGGTATTTGTGTTATGCTAAATTTTACTAAATGTATTCTCATGTAATACCTAGTTTATTAGTCAGGATACTCTCAGTTGACATATAAGCAAATGGAGTTTATCAGAACGAAGTAAGTTCCTGACTGAAAATGAAGATTCAGCCTAAACTTTCCCTTTCTGAGCTTACATTCTTTTTGGTCATGAGTAGATATTTTATATCCTGACAGTAAATGTAGATGAACATTTAGATCATCCTCAAAGTTGAGGGCAATCTAATTCTTTCTCAAAAGTTATGAATCTTGTCCAAGAGGGAATAAAATACCATCTCCAATATTTGTTTTTGAAAAGACTGTTTTCGGGATCTTTGATGCACTCAAACCTCAGGGGAGATACCTAGAGAAGTTAATCAATTCAGAATTGATAATAATTGAAATCTAAATGATAAAAAGAGTATTTTATTGGGCCATAAATCTCACAGAAAAGTACAGATTAATGGATGTCAGGAAAGAGCAGCATTTAGCAATTATTTAAGGGGGGAGGAACTCATTCTAATTATAATTTTAAAGAACTATCAATTGCAGTTTTATTTGGCAAATGATTTTGGACTCCCTCTTCATTTTTTCTTAAAATCACAGATTGACAAGGTAAATATCAACTTTAAATAGGAAACTTCATTCCCATGCATAAAAAATTAATAGCCTAAGGCAGTCAGCTACAGCAGAAAATACATAGACTTTGAAACCTTTCAGTTTATCTGACATGAGATTATCCCTTCTGAAAATCCTATTTCCTGGTCTGTAACAAAATCTACCTTCTAAGGTTATTATGAGCATCAAATAAGTAAAAAGTAACTATTATGTATATACATTTACAACCTACTTAGAGAATACTTTGTTTTAGAATTCATTCAACTCATTAAATTATCCTGTATCTACTTAAATTTTAAAGAAAAACGAGACTTTTGGTAGGAAGGTATTTTATGAAGTGTAAGCTATTATGCAAATGTAATAGAAATGGACTGGCAAATGGAAAATACTGAAAATTATTAGGAGAATGAGTTTACTATTGTTAGAGGGGCAGACCAAAGATACAGCGCTCGAAAATAATAATACAGAGAGAGGGCATCCTTGTGAGAGAGTGATGTGGGTATGAGATTTCCCACTTAGTTGCGATAAAACACCCGTATCTTGGAACTAAAACTAAAAGAGGATGACATGTGCTCTAATTGTCTTGCTTGGCATTGTTTAACAAGCCTAGGGCTAAGGATGAATTTTCCAAGCTCAAATAATATTGCTTTGTTTGACTATTTACCGTTGATGATGGCCCAATATCTATGAAGTTAGTATAAATTTTCAGATTTTTATCTTATAGAGGAGCAAATGTTTTCTGGTACAGATGCAAATGAATAGCTAACACCAATAATTGCAGTTTTATTGCCCTGTAGAATATTAACCTGTATTTTCTCTATCTTAGCAGACCGATTTCTGCAGATTTTCTCTGACAGGTTATATAAATCTGTTTCTCAAATGCTATTTGAATCAAGTTTATCATCCCATTGGTTCTCTTTCTTGTGAAATGAATAAATCTTTGACATATATACTCTGCATTTAGAGAATGCTTCCAACTCTTTGAAAATTAAGTTGGACAATTTGAGAGACAATTTACTTACCCTTGTGAATTTCCAAGGGCAATTTAGGAAAAAGAACAAAGGATATATTTAAAGGCACAAATAAAATGTTCTTTTTGTCATGAATGGATGGGTAGAGACAGGAAGCATTGCTTTATTTGTGACACTTTCAGATTTTTATATCTAGCAGAACGATGAAATAAAAATTTCCTATTAAAAGAAAAAGATAACAAATCACAAATTATTTTGTGATAATGGTATACAGATGAGGCAAGTATCTAAACTAAGGGATGTATGAACAGTTGCTAAAAACAGCATGCATATTCTAGTTGCTATTTGTCATGGAATTCACTCTGAATATTTAGTTTTCACTTAGATTATCCTGGGGAGAGGAGGCAGAAAATTCCTATCTGAAGGGGGCCAAGGATGGATAGTAGAGAATCTTGGGATAGTGTCAAGGAAATCACTGTTCATGGAAGGAACAGTCAATTCCTCTTCAGTTCTGGAAGGAAAAATGCAGGACATTGAGAAAAGGAAAGGTGCATGTGGTTAGAGGTTCTGAGCTTGTATTTCCGCTGTTACTTTACTCGATTTGATCAAGAATTCCATAGTAGTCAACGCTTGGCTGGTGCTTGCAAACGCATCCAACATGGTGGACCTGTTGTAAGCGGTGTATTAGAGCCCGCAATATTTCCCCGGGCTCCAGCTTTCAGACCAAGCACTATTCTGTGGACATTGCACCCCCTTGTGGTGGCAGTAGGCGATGCATATTAATTCCTCTTAACTTTGTGTTTAAAATTTTTGAAAATTTTGGTAACACCAAAATTCCTCTGGTTAGGTTGGAGATGTGATAGGGCAAGAGGTTAGAGAAACGTTCTTTAATTTATTGTGGTAGATATCAGAATACTAGAAATGAATGGAAGCTTTTAAAATAATAAAAATTTGTGGAAAATATAAATCATAAAGGTATGAATCAGAGGGCATGTGTGTGTATGTGTGTGTAGATTTCCAGGTAAAATTATATGTACTAAGGTAAAGTTCCTTGATTCAAAGATATGTTTCATATTTACGAAAACAATATATTAGTATGATTAGTATTAAAATAGGAGCAGAACCTTGACATTTAACTTTAAAAATTACATGAAAATATTAAAAAAGCTCAATTAGATTTCTAGTGTTACAAATTTCCACTGATTTATGACCTAAAATAATACAAATTTACTTAACATTTCAACAGTACTAGATATTAGAAGTCCAAACTGGATCTCATTTGGCAAAAATCAAGAGATCAGGAGGTTTGCTTTGCTTTTGAAGGCGATCGTGGAAAAATCTCCTTCCTTGTCTTACCCGTTGAGCTTGTATTGCCTACCTGAATTCTGTGACTCATATACACTTTCATCCTTCAAGCCAGTAAAATTTCTGGTTTTATTTAGTCTTCTAGTTTGGTTTAGTTTTCTCATTGTATCATTGACAATGTTGGTCTGCTCCCCACATCTACGTTACAGATCCTTGTGAGCATTTTGGGTGCCCTGAGTAACTCAGCATAGTCTCACTATCTTTGACCAGTGACATTGATTCACCTGCAAACTTAATTCACCTTTAGCACATAGCTAGCACAGATATGTGAGATCTAGCCCAACATTTTGACAGATTCTAAGGATTAAAATACTACCTTGGAGCAGAGGGTATAATTCCTATCACAGATCTCAAAGGAAAATTAAAAATACAAGAGAAATATGGAATGTGCAATAAAGGAGGAAATGTAATTCATTTCTGATCCTATCATATACAGACAACGCCAACTTCACTTTAGTATATTCTTTAGGGTATTTGTATAAGCTGAAAAGCATATAACAATATGTCTGTTTAGATAACTGGAATTATCATTTATCTATGTCAGTAAGTAGGTCTGCATTATGATTCTTAAATACTTTTCAGAATTCCTTTATATCAGATAGCATTTTCTAGATGAGCTCGTATTCTACAAAAACACAATTCAAAGGGAAATCTGCGCTCATATTTATAACAACACTACTCACAAGATCCAAGACATGGATAAAACCTAAATGTCCCAAAATAGATGAATGGATCAAGAAGATGTGGGACACACACCACACCCACACCCACACGCACGCACACACACACACATGCACATGCACACACACACACATGCACGCACACAATTAAATCAGTTCAATAAACTCATGCCATTTGCAGCAACACGGATGGAGATGGGAGGGATTATCCTGGGTAAGGCAGAGGAATAAGAAAAGTACTGGATGTTTTCACTTGTATGAGGAATATAGAGAAATAAAACAAAGGATCCATAAAAGGCAAACTTTATAACCATCCCTGAAAGCTGAGCATAGATCAGAGGCATTGAGACAGGGAGGGGGAAGGAAAGGGAGGAAGGGGAGGAAAAAAGGGAAAGGAACACAGTGGACTGTGGGTGGAGGACTGCAGCTGCTTTGGTGGTGGGACAACTATGGTGATCACATCCAAGGGGAGGAAGCCTATTTTATGAAAAACAAACAAGGATGTTAAAAAAAATAATAGTATGCCGTTGTGACTTGTGGGCCGCTCAACAAGACACAAGGACTCCAATTGAAGCTCAAAGCTGAAGGTTTATTACTGGTGCACCAGGGTCCCCAAGCAAGAGAGACCCCCAGCAGTTTCTGTTACAACCTTTTATAGGGCAAAACCACCACCGCCCCCCTTGTGAAGCAAGCCAGCAGGTGTAGGACGTGTTCCCCTTACTACGGGAGTCATTCCCATGTTCCCATAATGGTGGGGAAATTTCCCATAACAGCAGGTTTCCTATAATGCTGACATCCAGCATCTATCAAGACAATGCTGGCGTCCATCATCCATCAGGTGGACAATGCTGTTTTCAGGAACAACCAGTAATAGGGGGAGGCAGAAACAGGATGTCTGATCAGCCATCCATGACACATACTTTCCACTGAGGGCAGGGAGAGGACACTAGTCTCAAAATGGAGGTTTTGAACAAAATGGAGTCACTTTCATCAGTCTGTTCCCAATAGTCATCAATAAAAAAAAGAATAAAAAAGGTTTTTTTCCTAAAGAAAAATATCATCTCTGTTGGACATTGTATAGGATTCCCATTTTCCTTTTCCTTTAAAAAAACATACTGCAATTAAAAATATCACTGTTATGAACAGTTTTAATACGTTTGATACATGTCTTGTTAATTTCTTTAGGATAAATTCTATAAGTAGATTAAGTGGTAAGAAGTTTCAATTTAAATTAGCTCTTTTTACCCAAGGAAATAAATGAAACAGATAACAAGTCTGGAGTATATGAATCTTATGATGAAAGTAAATTATTTAAAATAAAGTGTATTGACAGTAGTGAGAATAACTTCTGCACATAAAATTTGAGTGTTTATTATTCATACAGTTGCATTGCATGCGAGTACAAATGCATTTTATTTCATCTCATTCTTGAGTGTTCATGTATCCTGAGACTAACAGACATGAAATCCTACATAGTAAGTGAAAACAGGCAACAGAAGATGATTTTATTCTATTTCAAAGAAGAGAGGACAGAAATACAGCTAAAGCCAGTTTCTTTGCCCCAGGTCATCGGGGGTCACCTCTCTACAACTGTTTTGTTAAAAGATAGGGCTGGAGAAAGAATTGATTTCTTTCTGTCTCTAACATTCTTCCAATCTTTAGTGCTCAGCACTAAATAAAAAGATGGTTTGATGTTGAAATTACTGGTTACATTATTTATTTATGTATCCTCTTTATTTCCAAAAAAGCTTGCAGCCATGTGCAACAGAAACTTGAATAAGGCCAAGAGTCACCATATAGTAAATGTCAAGTGATGCAAAGTCTGTGCATCAATTTTATTCATAGAAAGGGAATCTGGACAACTACATTACACAGTTGTTGAGCAGATTATCTGGAATAATGTGTACAGTATTCCCTGTACATCTTATAGTTTGTAACTCCCTCTCAAAGAGGAAAATCAGGGAGATGTTGGAATAAAACTTTTAAAGCAGAACCCTTCAGCCAGGGGGAAAGAATAGATTCAAATTTCTTAGCATCTTACGTAAAGGGAGATGTAAGGTGATGGATGTTGCGAATTCTGCCTGGCAACAAAATTTTAGAAAGGCAAATATTTTCTGACCATAAATGTGAGTGAATCTTACCATGAGGGTCTTTATAAATGGCCTCAAGTTGCAATCTTACAGACATGTTTTTCTTCTGTATAAAACATTAATTGCAGATCCTAACATCCAAAATATGCTGTTGGAATATTGGAAAACTATCAGAAGTATATGTTTCTCTAATATTTTGAAGTCACCTCTAGTCATTAGTTATGGAAAATTCCTAGACAAGTCACATGAATTTAATATGTTTTTAAAAAATTCTTATGAGCTTAGTGTTTTAAAAATGTTACTTATATGTTACTACTTAATCTCCTAAGGACTAGTATAAGTTTAAACAAAATACAGAGATTATATTAGGCATTAAAATTTTTACTGCAGCATGATTTTTAATAGAGAAACATCAACCATAGTCTAGGCAAATAAAAACTCCAGTAATGGGTAATGAATAAAAATTGATATTGATAAATATACCTGATGCAATTAAAGATTAAAAAAATTTTTTTTGATAAAATACTCATTAAAATTTTATCATCTTAACTACTTTCCAGAATATACCATAGCATTAAGCAGATGAATACTACTAATACTACTAATACCACTACTAATAGCATTAAGTAGATGAATACTACTGTCTAACCAGTCTCCAAAACTCTTGTCTTTGTGCAAAATTGAAATTATATAACAAACAATAATTCTCCATTTCTCCTTCCTTCTATTCCTTGGTAACTGCCATCTACTTTTTGTCCTTACTAATGTGGCTACTTTGGGTACCTCATATAGGTAGAATCATGTAGTATTTGTCTTTATGTGACTGATATTTCACTTAGCACAGTGTCCTCAAAGTTTGTTCATATTGCAACCTGTGTTAGAATTTTCCTCCTTTTAATACTTTATATAAACAAGTAAAATATATTTTAATATAATAAAATAATATTCCTTCCTTCAGATGTACCTATCATGTTTTGTTTATTCATTGTTGATAGAGTCTTACATTACTTCCACCTATGGACTGTTTTTAATAGTGCTATTGTGAACAAGGGATACTATTTTATGTATCTTCTGTGGACTAATATCTATACAGTTCCCTTGCCCATGTTCTAAATTGGCCTGTTTTTGTTGTTGTTGAATTATAGGCATTTTCTATGTGTTAGGTGTTTTCAGATATATGATTTGCCTTTTTTCCCCCTCCTGTTCTGTTGGCTGCCTTTTTACTCTGGTAATTATATGTTTTAATTCACAAAAGTTTTAAATTTTGATGTGATCCAGATCATCTGTTTTTACTTAAGTATTATTTGGCATAATTTCCATGCTACAATAATATTTCTAAAATATATGTAGATATGATCATACTATTTAAAAAGAAGATAAAACTTGTATGGAAAGTTCTTATTTTAAAAAATAATAAGCTATTCAACAGTTTTAAATGACAGAATTATAAACACAATTATTATTCCATACTACAGATAGCATAATTGATCATAAAGTAAATCATATAGAAATATATACTTTTTCAAGAATGTATTAACTATACACAGTCAACTCTTTATAAGGCACAATGTACATATTTTGTTTGTATATTTTGTTTGAAGCTTCTTAAAATACTAGGAAGGTTGTATAAAGATGACTATTTCTTTTCCTGCTTCCTTCCTTTGTAGCAGACAAGCATTCTTCAATATGCTGAGGAACTGCACTGCATTCAGATTTCACCTCATACATTTATTCATTTATCTATTCAATTATTTAATTTTTAGTGTTTATTGTACTTACAGTGGTGAATAAGACAGACAGTGTGTCTATCCTCATAAAGCTTACATTCTCTTAGAGGAAAATAGATAACACTCATGGGAAATACATAAACAAATGAGACAATGTCTAAGCAGGTTCTATGAAGGACATAAAACAGGGTGTGTGATAGAGACAAGGGAGAGCTCTTGAATAATGATGTTGTCTGCTTAACTTGCTTTATACCTAGGACCATACTGGAAAGTTTTAAATGGGCTAACAGATAGTTTTCAGATTCTTCCTTTTTTAAAAATCTCCAGTAATATTTGTCTCATACATTTAAATAATACTTTTATGGCTGAGGATTTTGAGTACAATAATTCAAACTGTGAAAACAAATCTAGTTCTAGGATTTGTGAGATATTTGTGACAGTCGATACTTGCTAATACTTGAGACTGTCTTTACAATCCCAAGCACATTTATTGAAGGATAAAAGCACATTGACACATATATTTATGTGTATGTTTTTAAACTAGTCTTCAGTGCTTGACAATCCTTCTATGATCTCCTGGCTCAATTTTGTTCATTCTCAGTAGTTCCTATCTCCGTTCTGGGGCTTCTGATCACCTGCCTGCTCGTTTCTTCCTTCATATTTAACAAATGATATGGGCATCAAAAAATGGGCAGCAAGTACTGGTGTGGATATAGAGAGAAAGAAAAACTCTTACACTGCTGGTGGGTTTGTAAACTGGTGCAGCCACTATGGAAAGCAGTGTGGAGGACCCTCGAATTATGAAAATGGAACTACGATTTGACCCAGCAATTGCTGTTTTGGGAATATACCCAAAGGAATATACTTACACAAAGAGACACCTGTACTCAGATATTTACTGCAGCACTAGTTATAATTGCAAGGAAACAACCCAAATGTCCCAAAACATAGCTGAAAAGATGTGGTACATATATACACAGTGGAACATTACTCATCAATTAAAAATGACAAATTTGATGAATTTGAGATAACGTGGATGGACCTAGAAGACATCATATTAGCAGAAATAAGTCAGAAAGAAAAAGACAGAAACTAGGTGGTTTCACTAATATATAAGACCTAGGAAAACCAAAAAAAGGCCAGGAGGAAAAGTCAAAACAAATTAACAACTAAACTGAATTACACAAATGTGGGGGAAAGGGTGGGATCGGTCAGGGAAGGGAGGTGGTGGGTGAACCCCATACAAATACAAATATGTGAAATATATATGTATAAGTAAATTATTTATAATTTAATAATAATAATTATTTATTATTAATTATTATAATAATTTAATAATAAAGCATATTTAATTTAATAATAAAGCATATTTATCTCTTGCTTTGCATAGAAAACAGCAGCCATCATTTAGAAATTTCTATACTAGAAGACACCTAACCTATAATTTTCTTGTAAACTTATCCATGTTCATAGGCATCTCCCTTCTGCTCCCTTCCTGTTCTCTTTTCATAATAGTACCTGGTACTATTCTCGTTTCCTGTTCTCTTTTCCTTCTGAAGTCAGTATTTCAAGCAGTGGCCTGGATGCTATCCTTGCTCCTGATGACATCCTTCTTCTCTGTATCTTCAGTATCTCTGTTGCTTGCTTTTCTTAAGATACAACCTTCTCCTGGGAATTCTCCCAACTCTGGATCCTCCTCTTAAAGACTCTTCTATGTCTGCCTTCTCTATACATGCTGTTGTTTCTTAATATTCTGTCTATTATCCTATTCATTTTGCATCTTCCCTGATGAGCTCACTGATATATGGCTGGCTATCACATTAATGCCAAATATTACAATTTTTTTTAACTCGTTGGACTTTCTCATCTTAGTTCCTGACTGGAATAATCACATCTCTCATGGACATTAATAACTTCAAGCATTTCACATTCATATAAATTGGTGACTTAGTTTCTCATCTTCCATTGCAATTTATACCTTCATTCTGCATCTTCACTCTTACTAGGAAGCTCATTTCCAGCTTTCTCAGTTCATAAAAGGGAAAACAGAGGCTCAGGCATGAAGTGACTTAGATTAGCTAACACAGTCAGTTTGATTTCTAATCTAGACTCCTTCCATCCATCCTTTTGGATTGTGAACTCATGGCACTCAGCCTGGCCAGGGAGGGGCTCTGTTGCCTTTCAGCACATTCTGTAGAAGTGAAGGCAATGATATCTGTGCACAAACATTTTCTTTCTAAAAATCCCCCTATAGAAATGAGCCATTTTCATTTGTTCCTGAAGTCCTGTATTTAACATAAATGATACTTTGAACTCTCTCTTGCATTTTGCCTCTTTATTCTGCTCCCACCGGTGTATACAAATTGCAGTCATTCCAAGGCATCTAAAGCTCTCCTTTATGTCACAAAAATAAAGACAAAGAGGCAGTTTAAATCTTTTTTTTTTTTTTTTTTACCTTTTCTCTTTATGAGCAACTTTTGCACTACAGGTCAATTGTCAATGGAACTTTATTTAGCTGAGGTTTTCTTTCTGAGCTGACTGAGATGAAAACGGTTGATTGAAAAGTCAATGCCCATGAGTTCACCACTCTGCAATCAACAGGATGATCGAAGGTGCCGTTGTTCTTTTCCAGGTTCAGATTGCAAAGCACCGTGTCTGTAGCCAGGAGGTTCAGCATGCCTGCTTTAAATGTTCTTGGGACTAAAGGCCATACAAACATTTCCTGAACTCTGACTGCTACCACATCTGAGGTAAAAATGCTCATCCAAAGATGTTAGCCAGTTTTGATTTTTCCTTCCTGACTTTGGAGATTTTAGAAGATTTAAATGTGTCAGTAAAACTATGATCTCACTAAAAATCTTGATGAATGCATGAATCAGCAAATTAGTACACATACGTATGGCTGTACATATTTCATGAAGCAGAACTACAGAGCCAAGACTATCTGTGTCTGCTCATAGAAAGTAGAAGGGAAAATACAGGTACAGTGCTACTTACCATTGAATTCTAGGAGCAGAATGTCATTTAGTTTTTAACTTTTTCAGAACTTTTATTTGGAATTTGATGAGTTGAGGTTTCTAACCTGTGCACAGGCTTGTTTTCCTCAAGCTACAACTCCTTTTGTCATCATTGTCACCAGCAAAATCCCACTCACCAGAGCACTGATGATTAGTAATATATATGAGAACCTGTTAACTATGGGCATAGCAGAAGTAGCACAAAATTACCTTCTTTTAGGCTAGTGACAATGCGATTGCTACAGTCTACTGACTTACTTTCACAAACCACTCACAAACACACACAGGCATTTAATAAGCAGTTTGTCTAAAACTAGTACTTTTTTTGAAATAAATTTTGGCATGTTTTCCCAGATTTATTGAAGTATAATTGTGTAATTTCATGGTGTACAATGCTTTCATTTAAGACACGTTGCAAAATTATTTCTATGCAGCAATATCTAACACTTTCGCATAATTGCCTTTTTATTTTGTAGTGAGAATACTTACAATTTACTTTCTGAGCAACTTTTGAGAATATAAAACAGTATTAACAACTCTAATCACCATGGTATACCTTAGAGCCCCACACTTGAGAAATCTTTAACTGGAACTTTATAACCTCTGACCAACATCTCCCCATTTTCTCCACCCTCAGTCCCTTGTAACTACCACTCTACTCACTGTTTCTATGAGTGTGATGTTTTAAGATTTCATATAAATGATATTTATATGAATATAAACATCACTGTCTGTTCATTCTGTCTATCCATGTGTCTACCATTTTTCTTCTAATTTCTTTTTTATTTTTTAAAATTAAATAATTATATATAAATTTCACATCTTTGTGATCTTCGGGATTCACCTCCCACCCTCTGTGTTTCCACCCTGTCCTGGCCTCCCGCCCCCAAGTTGTGGAGTTGTACTTTAATTTGGTTGTTAGCTTGTTTTGACTTTTCTTCTTGGCTTTTTGTTTATCTTTCCCATGTCCCATATAATAGTGAAACCATTTGGTTTCTGTCTTTTTCTTTTTGACTTGTTTTTGCTAATATGATTTCTTCTCAGTCCATCTATGTTATCATAAAATCATCCAATTTGTCATTTTTAATTGATGAGTAATATTCCATTGTGTATATATACCACATCGTTTTCATCCAGTCATCTGTTTTGGGACATTTCGGTTGCTTCCATGTCCTTGAAATTACAAATAGTGCTGCAATAAACATCCGAGCACAGGTGTCCCTTTGTACAAGCAGTGAGGTCTCCTTTGGGTAGATTCCCAAGAGAGCAATGACTGGGTCAAATTGTAGTTCCATTTTCATTAATTTGAGGGCCCTCCACACAACTTTCCATAGAGTAAAACCCTGCTACTTTCAAACATTGGTCCTGTCCACTGCTGAATGTTATCATCATGGTGGTCTCTATTCTTACGGAGTTAAGAGTATAGAAACTAATAGAATAATTTTGCAGTGGTAATCATTCTAAGTTAGTGCATCCTGGAAAATGTTACCAAGGAAAAACACTTGAGTTGAGTCTGTGGGGGCAGTAGAGCCATCACGTGACTGTCTGCCACCATCTTATCAGGGGAAGAACAAAGAAAAACTCTGAAATATGAATTAGACAGAAGTGTTTGAAGGACTTAAGACAGATCAGAATGGTGGGACTATGGAAAGTACAGGAATGTCTGGAAAGAAATAGGGGCAGAGAGGAACACAAATATTTGGTGGGATTGGGCTAAGTAGAGCACAATAAGGGATTTGTGATAAGGCACCTCTTAGTGTGCCCAAGAGAGGAATGCAGCTGGTTTTGTGTTTCAGAAGGTCAAGGAATGAATTGATTACAAAAGGGATGAGAATGAGTGTTTCATGAAGACTAGGGTTTGTATTTTTCTCACTGCTATTATCTTCACTGCTGGACTATTGCATAGAAAATATGTGTCTAGAAAATACCTGCTGAATATATGAACTGTGTGTGTATATCCTGATAATTTTCATAGATTTTGTTAAGTATGTTTTCTCCCTCTAGAATTCCTCCTACTTATTAACTTCCTCCTGGAAGATGATTCTATTAGAACTTTAACTTTTTTTTCTCTACAGGGAGTTGGTATTTTTTTTTTTTAATTTTGTTTGCACATTTGATATGCTGCCATTGGTCATCTCTGAAATTCCAAGCCACAGCCTATGCTTTTGTATTTTTCAATGTGTTATAAATTATTGTTTAAAGCTTTTGGTAAAACAAAACAAAACTGTGTACTGAGTGATTTTTCTTCCTATAAAACCTTGATTTTATTTTTTGTTAATACCTAGACATTGGCAACATCCTTATCAGTCTTGTACACATTCACCTCTTTTATTTTCTCATTTTCTCTTTTATTGTTTTACTGATTTTGTATCAGGGTGTTTAAATTGTGCTGCTTTGCTTTGTCTCACCTCTGTAGATACATTTTAGATTTCTAGAGAGGGTTATTTCTTCCTTTATTTGTCTAACAAAGGTGTTTATTGCTAGAGCAGTGCATTGTCAGTCTGCCTGAGGCTATGACTGCAGATCTAATGGTGAAATTTAGACATTTATAGAAATTTGCCTCTAAAGGCACCTAAACACATGTCCTTATCATCTTCCCTGGAAGTATTTCAATAGCTTTTCAACTAACCTCTTCACATGTAGTTTCTTTTCAATTCATTGTCCATTTAAAGTTCTTCTTTCCAAAGATGCTGGTTTGTTTGTGTCACTCAAAAATTTGTTTTGTATTTTGCTTTATGTATGCAATAAACTATGGTCACAATAATGCATAACTTGAAGTGCCTTATCATTTGATGGTATCAACCATATCAGCCTTTCCTTTTAACCCACTCCACTACATAGACTTGATCTCTCTTAGCTGAATCCATGAAGCCTGTTCTTTTGTTTGGTTCTATTTATCTTCTTCCCCTGCCTTTTTAGCTCATCATACACCTATTCTTATTAAGTGTCTCTTCAATGATATTCTCATATATCTTGAACCATAATGATTCTCTTGAAACTTTTAGGGTGCTTTCTTAACATTCTTAATTGGTTACTATACATCTGTCTTTATCATATGTAAGTCTACTAGCTTCTTGAGGCATAGGAGGAACTTGGTTGTTATTTTATCATCAGTACTGTGCATAGTACTTAACCAACTAAATACTCAGCCAGTATCAGTGAACATGGAGTGAGTGACAGAATGAGTAATCATACATATAGGAGTATAAATTGAACTGCCTGACCACCATCATTCCTCATATTTGCACAATGTTGGTGTCAACTCTGGACCTATGAGACACAATAGTGAGACAAGCAGAAGTAGAGGTCTCAGCCATTTAGAGGTTACCTTTTACCTCTAAATCAGAATAGTCAGAGAAATGGTTTGATTTTAAGTGTGATGTAGCTTAGTTTTTAATTCTGTTTCTGGAATGACCCTTCTTCATAGTTAATACAGTTTCTATGAACACTGCCTACATAAACTTTTCAAATGGCATAGAGCATATGTAAGTAGACAAAACAATGCCTTATTACAAAGATTATGTTGCCAGATCATCAGTGCTCAGGCACCAGATACTCTATGATTGCTTCCTTCAGTCCATCTGAGTGCATGTGGAGAGGACAGTGCCTCAGTTTCTTTTGCACACATATTTTATCCATACAAGAGGTTGCATGTGGTTCATGCCCTCAAGCCATGAGAAGTGGTGGCTCAACCTAAGTAGCAACTGAGATCTGTTCCAGATGGGTTCTCTCTCAGTATTGAGGTAATTTTAGCTCAAGAGTTTTCCTACATCAAATTTAATTGAATTTTTTAAATTTCCACTTGCACCATCTTTATTTTTCTTTCAATTTTATTGATTTGTCAGTCACTTTTACAACCTCATAGTTGTGAGATCACAACCTCACATTTTCAAATCCTACATTAAATCTTATTAAGGACATTGCATTGAGTTTTGTGGACAAAAATGTAATTTTATTCTATGTACACATCACACAAAACCATTTTACTGAGAAGTATAGCTGCTGTATAAGATTTGGGTATTAAATAACAAAACAATAAAAGAATAACAATGGGAAAATACTAGCTCAGGAAAGGATCAGTTGGTATTTTGTTTATACTTCAGAGACAAAGCCTCTGGAGAGGCAATCATGACCAGCTGCACTAGCAATACTGTAAATGGTAAGTGATTAAGTTCACTTATTAATGAGTTTTAGATATGATGGAATAATAGCTAATAATATGAATTTAATAATGCCCCTAAAAACTAAGTCATGGGAAAATTTGAAAATCAAGCAAGAATGTTGAGTATACAAGGAACCAAAATATAAAAGTGACTAAGAGGAGCATCCCTTTTTTTGTTAGAAGGAATGGTCTACTAAGAATATATAGCTCTCAAGGCTTTCATGCATTTAACATGAATCCTAGGCAGGATTCATGAGGCATAGATGAAAATAATTACACTTTGGGGGAATTCAGCACAGTTCTTTAGAAATACATAGCTAGGAATGCAATAGCAGATGGTATTTGTAAGCATTTAATATATAGGGACTTTGGAATTGATAAGCTTAAACTAATAAATACATGCAAATTCTTTTACCCAACAAATACAGGATATACACATGCTTTTCTAGTAGAGCAGGACCTTGAATAATGTAATTTACTCATCATTTTGTCATAACATTGTTGAGTTAAAAAATAGACACTGCCTTACCCCACCCCATTCCACTTCACCTGGAGCTGGTGTCACTGTGTTGAGTTTGCACTTCTGCCATGTCCGCATGAGTTTCCTCTGGGTATTCTGGCTTTGTCTGAATCTCAAAGACATGTACTTTAGATTCAGCCTCAGATCTCAGTTATTCCAGTCTGAGGGTGTGTTGTGTGCCCATTCATTTCCTGCCATGGAATGCCCTCCAGTCCTTTTGGTAAAACCTTTCTTGGTAAAACCAATGTTGGTTCCGGCCAATATGTGTGCTAGCCAAATTTATAAATTAATGGAAATATAGAGTCCATTAATTTCAGGAAAGTTATTAGATGAGGAATCAAAATATAAAATTTACATTTATCTGTGCCAGGAACGGTCAATTTCAAAGGGTAATGAGGAAAAACAATTCCATTAGCAATAACAACCACATTACAAGGTATCAAGAAATAAATCAACATTATGTCTGTAAATATATTTCATAAAATCTTTAAGAAGAAAAAGCTTTAAGGCTTGTTAAAAGGTATGTAAAAAGGGATACATTGATTGAGAGATTAATTATGTGACTGCAGTAAGTGGTTCTTATTCATTTTTTGGTTAAATTTACATCAAATTTATCTCAGTATTTATTTTAATTCCAGTGGATATCTCAACAGTGTTTTTTTCTTTCCCCCAAAATGTTGAGACATTTCAAAATTAATATAGATGATGGAAATTTGCTAATAGTTGAAAATATATTCCTATGTTGTAGATCTCTAACATTTGCAGTAGCTTGTTACAATATCACTGGGCAGCCAGTTCCGTCATCTATGTGGACTATGAGCCTGCTCTTCCACTATTCATTACTCTCCACTCTGAACTCCATCCACTCCACTCTGAAATTATATCATAAAATTCCTGATCCAGGTGAGGGCCACTTGTAGTTCTCTTGACCCTTGTGGAAGTTCTGTTCCCCACCATCTTGTCAATTAACTCCCAAGGAGAAGGACAATTTGCTGTGAGAAATGTGGAGATTTTCAGATGACAGCAACTAAACTTGTGCTGCTTGGTTATTTCCCAGTACCCTACAGCAGTTGACTGGAGTTGACCTGTCTACCTGGTACAACTTCTAAGCTTATCAAGAGAATTGATGAAAATACAAGTACATCACTGGGGAGATCAGAGAGGTGTTCTTATCTGCAGCAGGACAAGCCATGCTTGAGGGTGGCAGTGGAGGCAAGTTAAATATGAAAGAAGAATGTAGTCAAGTTCATGTTCTTTCTTGTTATCCTAGGAAGAAATTGATATTTGGGAAATATTTCAACCTTCTCAGTCTCGCTAACCTTTGTTTATGCAGCCTGGACTCTGCCCGTCTTGCCTGTGAACCTGTTTAGCAGGAAGCTTGGTTTCCAGCTCCATGACAGGTTTCAATCTGTCCTTGTGTAGCCGTTGATCTGTGAGGTGATGGAAAGTGCCAAATGGCCCGAGAATGAATGACTGCAATTTTCAGTGTTCTGCTAGCAGACACTGATCCTGTAAGCCAGGCCAGGCCAATACAGTTGATTTATTTTTCAAGTCCTTTTGTCTTGGTGTGGTGTGGGTGACCATTTGTATCTGTGGAAAGTGGTATACTTTGTGTTTAGATACAGGTGTCCTTATGTAATCAAATGTATTAATCATTTAAGAGGGATTGGAGAAATCGTCCAAGACAGAAAGTAATTCTGTAGTGGTCCATAGAATGGAAGAGATATTGAACAACTACTAATAACAGGGTGAAAAGTGAAGAGAAGTCAAGATGATAATAAAATACTCTACTAGCCAGAGTACACCTTGTGTTTTACCTAAGCATTATAGATGGGATTGTTCTAGAATTTTTGGAAAAATAGACTTGGGATAGGATTTCGGAATCTGACAACTTGCCTGGTCATATAATAGCTAGCTGTAAATAATTTTCATTTGGAAATGTGATTAAAATTCCAAGTGGGAGATCACAGTGTGAAAGAAAAAATTGTAATTCATTTGAATCTCCTGACTTGTTTTTAAGGGTAGGTGGTCGCTTGTTTTGTTCAACTTTTCCTAAATTGATCAGTGTCTGTGACTTCAAAGATAAAGTGGCCCTGGGAGATGAAGGCTATACTTGGAGAAAGAAAATGTTTTGCTCGCATCCATCCACCTCTGGTGTAAAAGTGCCCTAACCCACCCACCAGGGAGCTGGTTTTAATATTTTGTGCTCCAAATAACATCTACAGATCTTAAAGAAACAAAGCGTTCTTATTCTCAGCAGTCAGTAGCTGTAACATTTCTTTGTATTTATCTTCGCATGTGTTTAATTTCTTATAGCCTCACTAGCACCTAGATAACAAAGCTGAGCCTATAATATACTAAGAGATATGCCCCAACTCAAAAATCCAGCAAATGGCAGAGCTAACTGGACCTATATTTTGGGACAACTAAATACATCCCTTAAGAAGATAAATTTTAGAAGGTTAGAAACACAACACTCCCAAGAAATGATTAGAATTTATATCTTATTAATTAACCAATTTGCATGAATTTGTCTGATGAGAGGATTTCTTAATTTAGAAAATTTTCCTTTAGACATGACTGGTTTGTTATCATCATCTTAGCTCACAGGAGTTATAGTGATTTAATGACAGTATAGTTTGCATGAGGCTTGATATGTTTGTATGTATTTTGTCCTTTTGCTTTTTTAAGCTACCAGAAGTTGTTAGCACTCAGTTTGGACTCTTTATTACCACTGGGATTGCTAAGCATCAGATAATAACCAAAAGATTAAAAACCTTACTTTAAAGATTCAAGTCTTTTATTATGCATTTTCCAGCATATACATTTAAGCACCAGTGGTATTTTCAAATTACTTAGTGTTTTGCTTTCATTATTTTTTCCTGTATTTATAATTAGACCAACCCCCAATATATTTTTAATTATAACTTTTGAAAAGTTGTTGCAAAGACACAAAAAGTAGAAGGTGGAAATTTGTAGCATGAGAGCATTAACGTTAGTATTCTTTTCATACACTCATAACAGTTGCTGGTTTAATCACAGCTATCTATCCCCAAGGAACCATTTAGTTTGAAATAAATTTTAAACATGAAAGTTCCTTGACCTGAATGCTTGACAGCCTGGAGTGGACAAAAATGAGAATTATACTTAGAAATGCTATCATCATATTTTCTTAATTAAAAAATTACGTACGTGAAGCCAAATGGCGCATTCATAAAGATTTAAAATGTGTGTGTGTGTATGCATGTGCATGTGTATGAAGGGTACTTTGTTCTTCATTTTTTACCCTGAGCAGGTGTGAAGACCATGTTTTGCCAGTGGGATCCTGGGTGATTCATTAATTTCTTCTCACATCATGCAAGGGAGATTTTTCTCATTTCTGATGTGCTTACACTCTGACCTACTCTCTCCTTATTTGGGGCCAGAGAAGCCATTCTGAATACAGCAAAAAAGAACAGGTACAGATATTTTCCCTGGTGAGTTATGTGGCCTCCAGCACTTCTTTCTTGTAAAGGGGCAGGATGCACTAAAGAGATCAAGGATTTGTATCCATACAGAATTTCAGTGAGTCCAGGTCTACCACTTAGTCCTGTTCAATTGGGAATATGACTCAACTGCTGGGAGCATCAGTTGTCTCATCTAGGATAGGAAATTAACAGTTTCTCCCTTGCAGGAGGGTTTGAGAATGAGAAATCATGATTTTCATAGTGTTTCATACATAGAAAGACTTGGATATACGAAGGTTGTTTGTGTAGGTGGTATTGCCTTCGATTTCTTCTTTAAATTCCAGTCAATCTGGACTCTGGATGCCTGTTTATGTGAGCTACAGCTATGGGCTCCAACATGCTTGGGATTCTGCTTCAAGAAGAAAAGCAACGTGTCCAGGATAGACTTCTTGTAAGGTGGGAAGTGTGGCCTCTTTTTCTTTTTCTTTTTTGAAACTAGGTCTCATTATTTTTGCCTGGGGAACCACAGGCTCATTTTGCCTGGGGTACCATGGACTGAAGCAATCCCTAGCCTCATCTTCCCAGGTAGCTGGGATTACAGGCGCATGCCACCACGCCCAGCTGCTTTTTGGGATTAGGTCTCACTGCGTTGCCCGGAGTGGGACTTGAACTGCGATCCCTAGCCCCAGCCGCTTCATAAGCTGAAGCTTACAGGCACTAGCCACCGTGCCCGGCTTGGCCTCTATCAGTATTGAGAAGAACAATATTTTATTTATTTTTGAATAGTTGAACTCTAAATGTACAGAAAAGAAATCACACAAATCTTAAGTTGACAGTCCAGTGAATAATGGCATGTCTGTGTCTTTGTAATCACCAACCTGATCAAATATAGAAAGTTTTCAGTATCTTGAAGAGACTCCTCACTCTCCTTTCTAGTTAATGTCCTTTATCCTGCCCAGAGGTAATGACCATTTTAACTTTTACAGCCATACAATAATGTTGTTTTTTGAATGTCATGTGAAGAGAATCCCAAATCTCTTGGATTTGTCTTCTTTTGTTCAACATGCTGTTTTTGAGATTCCTTCATCTATCAATACTTCATTTCTCTCTGCTCTTACTAAATGTTTGGATTATTTCCTACTCTTTATGGATATGATGAAATCTATTGTCAACATCTTCACAAGTCTTTTAGTGGACATATCCTCTCATTTTTCTTGAGAACATACCTGAGATTGGAATTGCTGAATCATAAGGGAAATCAATGTTTAAAACGTTAGAAACTGCCAAGCTGTTTTCTAAAGCAGTTACTATTCCAAAATTCACTCCCACCAGCAGTATATAAAAGCATCAGTGTCCTAAGGTGCTCCCATTTTTCTCAACTTTGGTTATTTTTGAAAATTTATTTTGTGGTAGCATTTTGCTTTGCATTTCACTGGCATCTTCTTGAGAACTCATGAGTTTGAATATCTTTTCATGTACTTCTTGCTCATTCAGATATAGCCTTTTGTGAGTCATTTATGGAGAGGACTAAAGACTTGCTATTCAGTTTTCCTCTTGGGGATCTTTGTGTGTTCAGGCGAGGTGCTTCCCCTTGGAAATAATAGATGTTTTAAAAATATCAAACCGAAACAAATGTATTTTCATTTCCTAGATCAGGTCTAATTGACTGTAAATAACTACGGCTTCCTTAAAAAAATACACAGGGGTCTCAATCACTTGATTCCCCAAAGATCCTGTAATACATGGTCCTATACTTATAGCCTGTTGGAACAGACATCACTGGGGAATGCTTTGCTTGTCTCTATTTTATGCCTGGGGCTGGCTGACTGCTTGCACATAGGAAATCTGATTAGGCATTTTAGTGGAAGACAGCTCAGAAGGGAGCTGTCTGACAGTTTCCCTTGTGTCTGTTGCTCCACTGAGGTGTTCAGAGCCCTACGGGGTGACATCCGGTGAAAGGGGTGATTTAAGCAGAAAGTGTCTGGATGGCTATTATTTGGTGGCTGTTATTGAAAATGTACTTCAGGAAATAGTCATAAGCAGAAATGAACACATGGCTCATAGAATTAGTAGGATTTTCAAGTCAGAAGGGGCCCTTAGAGATGAGGCCTATGCATCTCATTTTCTGAATGACGAGATCAAGGCTTAGTGAGATACTGGACATTCTAAAGTTTATAATCCTAGTCAATGGAGGGGCTAGATCTGGAATAGTCTTTATAGGAATTAAATTAACTGGTGAGTAAAATTAAACTCAATGCAGGGAGAGGAGGACATTCTTTTGAAAAGTACCAGTAATTCTAGAGCTTCTCTTTATTACAGGACTGAAAACAGGGTTCTTTTGTCCTTGAGTTCTGTAAGGTAGGCACTTGCCCTGTTCTTTTCTTCTCCATCTCTCTCTCGCTCTCACACACACAACGGCTTGGGATTCTAAGAAGAAAATTGCACAAAGTGATAACTTCCCTTAGTCACAGCAAGTACAATGAATTGGCCATAGAATGATGTCTGAAGAAAAAGTTAAAGTCAGTCTGAAGAACTTTTGCCCAGACTCTAAAAGTCAAAAACCTTGATGTGAATTTCAGTGTTTTTAGTAACAAGACCCTTCAATGCAATGTGATCCTTTCTGATCTTAAATAATAATAAGCCTGACGATAGGGCAATTCTAGCATAGTTTACTTAGTGGATTCATGGTGCAAGGACCCAGACAATTTACATCAATTCACATGAAATCCGCAGTGGTGGTTTATTCTCTGTGGTCGACAAGAGGATGTGCTCCCACAGGTGCCGTTCAAGGAAAATCTTGCTGTCCAACTGTGAGAAATGAGGTCATCAGGCAACTTCCAGCCTTTCAGACCTTCAGAAATACTATGTCTCAGCTAAAGGAAGTTGCCTCAGATTACCATGGTTCACTTAGACCCACCCTATTGGATGTGGGCTGTGGTCCAGCTTTCTGTGAAGAACAAGATTGTGCTGAGGACAATGAATAAACTTGGAACTTTGGGTGAAAGAAGGTAGGACATGGGTGGGAGGAGAAAGATAAGGAAATCAGACTTGTCTGATACATAATCTAAAGTGACCACCATTTGAGAAAGTATATTAAAATGCAAGTGTATGAGAGTAATTCTTCCAAGTAATTGCCCCAAGAGTATCCCAAGAGTATTATCCCAAGACTAATCTTGTTTCAATATGAAATTCATGCAAACACCAATCTGTAAAACCCTTATACTTTACTTTTTATTACAAGCTATTAGTGACATATTTCTCAATATTTTATTTGGGGGTTAACAATTACAGATGTAATCAGAACACAGAACAGTTAATTTAATTCTGGAACACAACTTGTTTTAGTGTTATTTTATTGAGGCATAAGGTAAAATAAACTGCTTAAGAGTGCACGATTTAGTGGCTCTAATGCTTTTACAATGCTTTGAAAACACCATCTCTATCAAGTTCCAACTCATTTGCATTACCCAAAATTTAGAGTCTTTTTTATCCTTTATGCTAAATTTTACATAAATCTTGTATTAGCTAAAGATGGGGAAGACCATTTAGAACTATCATTTCAATAAAAATGGAGCACATATATCTTCTAGAAAGGGAGGAGTTGGAGAAAGGCCACTCCATTTATCTGGGAAGTTGATAACCACTCTTAATCAATCACAAAGTCATCTATATTGACTATTCAACAACTGAAATTAATGTTTCAATATATTTGTATGTGCACGCATGCACGCACATGCACACACACACACACACACTCCCCTTTCAGTATGTATATTCTGCAATGTGCAGATATTCATTCTGATTACAGGAGCAGCAGGATGGGCAGAAATTCATATGTAGTCATAAAATAAAATGCTATTTTGTTCTTCTTTACAATGGTTACATAAAAATGGCTAATCCATAGACTAATTTGCCAAGCATTGATTCAAGTTGCCTGCTCAGGTATTTCAGTACCATCAAGCATCTGTCAGTGGATTCTACTTTTGAAGTATTATAATGATTGTTGATGGCAACAATGGGATCTCTCATAACAATTTTTCTCTTTTTCTCTGACAGCTATATGGGTTAGTATGATCATGGGTAAACCATAGATGTTTAATGAGGTAAACACTGTGTTTTTCTATTCATGTTGTATTTTTTTCATAGACAATATGAATTTCTTTTGGAGAACTGATCTTCATTAAGTCCAAATAGTAGGCTAAAGAAATATTTATAAAAAATAATTTGTTTAGTTACTTTTTTAGAAAGTGATACTCACTGAAGTGAGTATATTATGTTATATAAGTTTCAGCATAAAATTGTTATAAATCATATAATTTCTTAAGAGAGTAACAAATATACTTTATAAAGAACAAAAGTGCTACTGATTGAGAATAGTCACAAGTTCAAGATAAATGGTAGGACTCTCAAAAGTTTATGAAAAAGACAAAGAAGGAGGAGAAAAACTTTTTATCAAAGATTCAATACAAATGGCAAAATTTTCAGAAAAAATAATTGTAAAATCAAAAAATTATTTCTATAAAAAAAGAATAAATATAGGATGATATTCAAGACTATATAAAGTACACATTAAAAGCTACCTAGTAAAAAATAGTTGCAAGATGAGTAGACAGCTAACCAAAAAGAAACTCCAAAGTTCCAATATGTATAGGAATCCCAAGATTACCAGTGAATATACCCATATCAAAAAATCAAATCCAAAATGGGATAACAGGCATCATTCCAAACTGGCAAATTGAAAAAGACTCACACAATTAAGTACTGGAGATTAGGCAAATATTAACTCTTATAGTTACTCTGGATGACAAGATAAATTGATTCAATCACTCAGGCATCAATTTGACAATATCAAATACAGCTAAATGTTTCCAAACTCAGATCTTCTTCTGGCTACAATTTAGAGAAACCCATCAGGAAATATATGAAATTATTGTACATTCCAGTATTATAGATAACATCAATAGAAAATTTAAATGTCAACCATATGAGATATGGTAAAATATGGTAGTTTCTCCTACAAGGAATAGGTAAGACCAAGTATTATGGAAGGCTTTATATTAAATAAAGAAATATTACATGGAATATAACAAACATACTCATATTAACAAACATATACAAATGAACATAACAAACGGAAAGTTTGAAGAAATTCCCTGTATTATTCCCGAAATTATAAAAGGATTATAAATTAATTTTAAGTGTTGTTAAATGGATTTCTTTAATGTAATTTTCCTAGAAGTAAAGAAAATGTTTTACAGAAATAATTATAATACAGAAACCATTACATAGAAAATTATACTATGGAAACAGTTACATTGAAGAGAAATGACCTCTAACCTCTGAAACATGGAGCAAACTCACTAATTGGAGGGAGCAGTCCTTTCTTTTAGAGCATTGTACAATGAGTGATTCTTCAGCAAAACTTGTCTGTCTTATTATTATTATTTTTTATAATTAAAGTAGTGTTGCCTCTCCTGTCTTGTTAGGGCTTCCTAAATTAACTTTTTCCATTCTGTCTACTGAGCACAGTTTATTCTCCCCCTTCATCCCTCAATACATAACAGCATGGTCACAAATACTCTAAAATTTACTTATACAGACTTGGAAAAACTAAGCTTGTTTCTTTCCAGACCTAAACTATGGGGATAAACAGTATTCTTAAGTCATTCTTTGACTATCTTTCACTTAGTTTCTCTATTTACAATTTCAGCTTAATTTTAGAAGTCTTTAGAAATGTTGATTACTATATTCTTTATGCTTAGCTTGACAAAAGCATGGATAAACTGGTTTATTAATACCACATTATTTTACAACCATAATAAACACATTTAAACTGTAATTTAAGCCAGTTTCTGAGTTACCTTAAAGATCTTAATATTTTGTTTCAAAACATATTATCTGCTTCAAATTAAATCATAATTTGGCAGCCCCCACTAATAAACATATAAAAAGTTAAGAGAACTCTAAATAAGAAAGCTTTTTGTATTTCAGTGATATATAAAGGAAATGATCTACGGATTATCATCTTGATTTACTGGATTCTTTTTGGTAGATTGAATCCATAGGTACTCTAAGAGAAAATGACATAGAATTAAATATGTATAAAGAAACTTCAGACCCATGTAGAATCCCTGACAAATCATTAGAGCATATTGGAGTTTGCTTATTAAATATTACAGATTTCATTCTAGTTTATATTTTTTTTTGTGGGAAATGAAATATTTTTATAAGAAGTTGGAAATTTAAAATACCACTGAACAGTTCCTTTTTGGCAAATTTGGAATAGCTAAGTAAATTCTGGCAATGGACTTACGGACTTCAAAGCTTCATGTTATCTATGAAGTGCTTCATTATTTATGCCCTGCTGTAGTGGGTAATGTTTAGTCTAATTGGACTTAAATAGCTTATTTTGGGAGCTTTTCATTTGAGGTCATTTTTACAGCTCTTGTCATTGAGAATTTTTCCTAAGAATCTTTGCCAAGAGAGAAACATTGTCAGCTAAATAGTTGTATTTGAGCATCATCTTTATGATTGATTATTTGTTGGTCTAAGATTCATATTAGTTGGTGTCATAAGATGATATTTTAGCCCTATGTTTTTGGAATGGAGGGGAAGGTTTGCTAGGAAATACCATCTCTATCTTTAATTTAACTATTAATTTAATCATCTCTATATTTAATTTTAATTTAATATAAGAAATTTCAATACCCTTGAGAGCCCCAGTAGTACAAAAAGAAATGGGACTGCTGGAAATTTTTGTTTAATTAGGGTAGGATCACAGTAGTGAATGACTTTTTTATCTCCTTCCACCCTTGCTCTCTCCCTCCCTCCTTCCTAACCCTCCCCCTTCCTTGTTTCCTTCCTTTCTCTATTTTCTCTTTGTGTCTGTTTCTCTCCCAAGGTGTCTGATTATGACACAACCACTATTCTAAGTGCTTTGAAACACAAACTCATGGATGAAGAAAGGACATTCATATTAGGTAAACTCTGGTTTTTGTGGTTTAAAAATTCATCAATAATAACATCATAGAATTTAAAAAAAAAAACAAAATTTCCCTATAATCACATCATCATGAGCCATTAAAGGCAGGTGGGCCTAGAAGTTTAAACAGAGGTAAAAATTTCTTTCAACCATTCTTGAAATAATTGGAAGATCCCATTTTCTGCTATGAGTGTCAGATAGTGTTTAACTCTCAGAGCAGCCTCTGGGACTAGCTGATTGGAAACAACTGGAAAAATCAGAGAATTAAATTAAACCCAAATTTTGTGTTTTCCTTTATTGATCAAAGCATCTGAAAGGTATTATGGAATTCACTAAGTATTTTCAAAAGTTTCTACAGTATTCAACAGACTTTGAATCCTTCACTTCTTAAGATACTGCATCATGGATATTTGTCACAAAAATACTCTGGAGTCATATTTGGAATCTGTGATTATTTTATTATTGCCAGTTTTTTTTCTCTCTAATCCTCTAATGTGGTTTTACTTTCCTCCCTAATGATCTCCCTTGATTGCTACCTCTCAAATCCCTGGAAGAGATGGGTCATTTAAACATTAGGAAATAGAGTGGAAATTATTTCCCTGCAGTGGCCAGCAATTATCTCAGAGATTGGGATAATGTTTAGGGTCACTAGGTAGGATCTGGGGTTATCTTACAGATACAGATTTTGAGAACTAGCAGGACTAGGAGAAGCAATCATTAATAGATGATTATAACATCATGGCCAGTAAAATTACTTATTTTTCTGCATTTTTTATTAGTAGAAATACAAATAGCAATAACAAAAAGACTTTTTAAAATTAAGATGACAAAAGGAAGAATGAGTCCATAGCAGAATTAGTTTATGTATACCCCAGGATTAAAAGTGAATTTCTGGAAGAGATTCTAGAAGAGATTTCAGGAGAACTTTCTGTGATGATGGGACTATACTATTCTATCTACTCTCTTTGTTGTGTCTACTGGCACATGTGGCTATTGAACACTTGGTATATGACAAGAGGAACTGAATTTGTAATTTAATTTAATCAAATACGAATGTAATGCCACATGGCTGGTAGTTATCCATTAGACAGAGCTCTTCTGCTCATCTGACTTAAAAGAAAAAGCACTATCTCTGAATGATAAGAAAATTTGACACTGAGGAAAAATTTAATAGGTTTTATATTATAGGTTGTACATAAAATGTTTTAAATATTGTGTGACATAAGAATTGTAAGAAACAAATATTTGGTAAAACATGTATTTTCAGAATTACATGAATGCTACACTGATTCAACATTTCAGATATTTTCCTCATTCACACTGCATTTTTAATAAAAATTGTGATTTTTAGCTAAAGATATGATAAAATATAGCCATATTAAAATATCTTCAAATTGAACTTTCATTTACTTACTGAAGTCTACTTTAAAAATCATTTGAAATGTATTTATCTACTTTACAGCTCCCTTATTAGCTCAACTCCATGTTTTCCAGTATTTATAGAGTTGTATAACCATGATATAAATTTAGAACATTTTAATCACCACAAAAGAAACCTTTCTCCCATTAGCAATCACTCCATACTTCCTCCTGGCAACTGCTTTCTGTTTCCATAGATCTTCTAGATATTTTGTGTGAATGGGTTCATACAGTGGATGGTATTCTGTGACGTCTATGAGAAGGGTAATTTCTTGAACAAAGTAAATACAGTTAAAAAGAATAGGTTTATTTTTAAGAATGTCTAGAAGTTTCTCGTAAAGGGAAAAATGGAATAAATACCAATTAATTTTAAAAATCTACAAAATCACTACTAAGAAGGTAATCCATAAAGTACTTGTTCTTCTTCCTGGTGTCACTATACCAGAAAGGACCAGAGTATGGGTACAAAAAATTCACTTTTAGTCCTGGGGTATACATAGGGAATTTTCCTCAGATTTTCTGATGTGTGGTTTTGCTCTCTCTCAGATTCTCTATGCATTCCATCCTCATTTTCAGGTGCAAACTGTTATGTATCAGGGTTCAAAAGATTTCTTCCAGCATTTAGTATTCTATATTCAGTGAGGCAAGGATTCATCTTCTTTTCTAGTGTTGTACTCTTTCAGAAGAATTCCAAGGCAGATCTGCTTTTGTCTCAGTGTTTTACAGAATTTTAAGTGGCAAATTTTAACTTTGACTTACTGTTCCCCTTTGCTCTCTTGCCCCTCTTTCACCTGTATTCAAGTCTATTCCTGAAACTGAAGGACAATGCCTCCCCTAACAATTCTGACCTAACCATAATTTCTCTTTGAGGAATAAGGTCATGTTACGGAACCCTTTGGCTGTTATAGCCAAGTCTCCCCTAACGAGTTCCTACCAAGAAGCCACCTGGGTTCCTTGTGTAAACTGGTTTCTAGCAGCTCAAAATTTCCAACTTACCAGACTTTTCTAGACATTTTGCAGTAGTGGATCTATGGGGAGTTAAGGTAAAGCTGAGGAATCTATACTTTTCTTTGAGGTGTGGTGGAAATAGGATTGAAAGTTATAGGTGGAATCATCCGGTGGTGAGGCCAACTACATTCACTGTCTGCTACCCCAGACTTTGGCTAATTTGGAATTCTCATTCTTATCTGTGATGATAATCGCCATTTCTTCAGTCATGCCAAAAAACTCATTGTGTTTCTCATACTCAGTTGACTTCTTAAAATTCTTTTTTCTTTTTCTTTTCTTTTTTACAAATTTAGTTAAATATTGTCAAGTGCTCATCTAGAAAGTTTATCTTGAAAAGGACTGTATATCAGTGGCAGCAGGATGCAGAAACTAACTGGATAATTATGCATTTAGTTAAACATCACAAGAAAAACCCAGTAGGAGTTACTTGATGCTTTATGATAAAAAAGAAAGACTGGTTAACTGGTGTCTACGTATAAAATTTACCTAATTCTGCCAAAAGAGTTGTGTGCCCAAAGATAACTATGTTCATAACTCACTATAAATTGAATAAAACTTAGTTCATTTACATTACTGGAGCTATATAAAAAGAGAAGGTGAGTTTGGAATTTCTTAATGTTATTTAGGCCAGCATTTGAAAACATTTGAATCTGAAGGCAATTCAGACTTAGAGAAGAAAAAGAAAATCTCAGGTTTTATTACCTATGGGATGGTGGAGAAATCACTTCTGACTTGAGTTTTTAAAGGCTTTTGGAATATTAGATGTTAGCTTTTATCCACAATCCTTCAATATTTTGGCTCCTCACCCTGTTGTATGGGCAGATGTGACCAGCATACAAACAATAACTGTTCTGGAGCTGAAGCAAAGCAGAGTAATAGCTGTTCCTGGCTGTGAGCCATGGGAGAGTGAACAGACTGAATCCCGGACAGAGAGACTTATTCTGTTCCTTAGAAAATTAATATTTCCTAGACTCATATGCTATAAGTATTTCTGTACCTTTTCTTTCTTCTTCCTCCTCTAACTCTAGGGAATATAAAAGTAGAATTCCAAGAGACAGTTTATCTACACTCAAGATACATACATAAAATATGTGACTACTTGAATTCTTTTGGTTATTCATTCCACAAGCATGTGTATGTTTAGAAATGACTGGAAGTGGGATTGTTACTAAAATAGATGTGAATAACATGTTTAATTTGATACTGAGGGGAAGAAAAGAAAAGTGTTCCTAGAACTTGGAACCTGAGATATGAGAGGAGGGACTTCGCATGCTTTTCAGAGAAGCTTGGTCCTCTTGCAGGCACAGTGGGGTATTATGCTGTCAAAGGATCCACGATAGACTGGATTCAGATTTTGGGTAAAATGACAATTTTTTTAAGCTTTGTGAACAATTTCATCTCCCTTTGGCCCTAGGGAAGCTTCAACTGAAAGCCAGAATACAGCGTCTCCTGATCCATGATTTCAGGTAGGGTGGCCCAATGATATCATGTCAAGCACCAGAGATAAAATAAGACATTCATACTTTTCCGAAGGAAGTTATGATCTAATGCCAGGACCTTCCAGGTAAATGTTCACCACTTGAAATTGTATGTAATAACATAGAAAGTGTGAAATCTGAAAACCATCTAGTAAAGAAAGCAACCACTCATTTTTGAAGAGTGACAAGTATTATCCAATTGATAACATTTCACCTGGATATTGATAGATGAAAGATGAATGGGAATTTTCCAGGTAGCAAGAAGTAGAATGGGAATAGAGTTGCTGAACTAATGCCATGTGAGAAAGGTATGCACTGAGACATAAAAACTTTTCCATTTTCATAATCTTTGACTCTGTTAGACCTTGAAATGTGAATAAGAGACCTCTTTGGTTCTTATTTTATTTTATGCTATTCTGTTAGTTGATGTATGTCCAGTGCCAAATGGAATTTGTGCTCAAAATTTCCTAATCCATTAATCTTCAGGTGTTTTTCACATTTTCCATTTGAGTGACTACAGTAGTCCCACTGACCTCTCAAAAGGTTGGTATGTCAAGGAGACATGAGCAGCAGATTTCCTGAATGGTGTGTATTTATAGAAAAGTCTGGTCACTTAGAGTAATATGCAGGGAAACTAGGAGGAAAGTATGGATTGAATGCTTGTCACTTATTAGTTTAGAATAAGACCATATATAATCTATGGGTAATGGATAGAGATGACTTTTTAAAGTAAAACCTTTTGCACCAGTGATGCAAACCTGTGACACCAGGGATTGTTTGTGTGCTGAATCACTCAAACTGTGGCTTAGTGCCCAAAACTCAATTTCTATTGTTCAGTGTCCTCTAAAGCATGTTCTTTTCGAGACTCAGCTTGCTCTGGCCTTATTGAATTTTACTTGATTTGCTTTTCCTTTTGCATCTGATTTGAGTTCCCTACTCTGTTCAGCACCCTTTTGTTTCTGCTTCAAACAAGAGCTTGCTTTGCTAACCCAGCTTCATTTCCCCTGTGTAGTTCCCCCCCAACCCCCCTGTCCCATTAGACATCTTTGTTGTAGAAGCTCTTGCAGACAGATGTATGATCCCCGAGCAGATAATAACTACTGACTGCTTTTGTAAACTGAGTGCTGGTAGAACTCTTACATCATCTTACTCTTGCTTGACACTGTTCTAAATGTTCTGCATGAATTAACTTCCTAAAGCTTCATCTTCATAAAAGCTAGGGATGCAAGAATTATCATCATCCCCATTTTGGAGATAAAGAAGGGAGCACAGAACTCAGGGAGTTAGTTGGTAGCAGGGGCCTAGTTTCAACCTAGGTGGCTAACTACCACACTAGACATCTGTCATTAAAAGTCAGGACTTTATATGAATTTGCACTCTTATTGCTCACATTCTCTGTGGGACATGGATACTTTAATCTTAGTTTACATATGAGAAAGCTAAGGTTCATAAAGTTTATATAACTGGAACAAGGACCTGCAGCTTAATTAGCTGAGAGGTGTTTCAATTGTTAGTATATCTAACATCAAATCCCTTTTCTTATTCCAAGAAACATCATTGCTTATTATAGTAAATATATTTAATATATATTATAATATCATATATAAATATATAATATAAAATATATTTAAATACAGTATATATATATATATGTGTGTGTGTGTGTGTTTGCAAATCAGAAAGATCCAGTGTTCTCTTTTCACTCCCCTGCTCCACAGTGATCTAATTTTTTCCAGTGTCTTGTTTTTTTTTTTTTTTAAATATCTGTACTCTGAGGATGCACATTCATGATAGCTTCCTTGGGTTCCATATTCATGGATGCAGTGTGTGAGCCAATGTTTTCCATAAGGACTCAGCTGGTAAATATTTTAAGGGTTGGGGATCAAGGGCAGTGTATCCAACAATGTGAGCAACTTGAAGGCAGGAACTGGATATTGTTCATCAGGCATACCTGGCACCTAGAACAATATCTGGCAAATACATTGTCAGATTTGTCAGATGAATGAATTAATTCATAGATATAGCACATTATCCTTGAGATGATCAGACTGAAAATCTCACCTACAGAAACTTTTCCTTGACATAGTCCTAGCACATTAATTGCTTAGTTCAAGAGAAGAAATTTTTCTCAAAGTCCTGGTCTCTCATAAAAATTGTTTTGCTCTCCTCTAAATATTATATTTTGAAAAAATTACATAAAATTCATGTGTCCATTATCACTGTTGCTGTGAATTTTGATGTGCAAAGTCAATTAATATAGTATTTGAAAATAGAAAAGCCTGAAATCAAATAGTAACATTGTCCTTTAGTAGTTCTATGACAATATGTAAGCCATTTAAGCTCTTGCAGTCTTATATATAAACTATGATGTAAAAGTTTTATTTACAGCCTCTGTAAAAGATGCATTATGTTGTAAATCACAAGAAAGATATCTGTGAATATTAAATAATGTGTTTCTGTGAATATTAATGTGTTTCAAATAACGTGGTGTACATACTTATACTACTAGTTGCTCAATTGGTGTTATTCTCTTGTTTAATTAGTATCATTAATTTTCATCTAAGTACAAGAAATCATAAACACTGTACTTCGAAGTGGTACAAACTGAAGCTCCTGCTCAAGTGGTTACTTTGAATAGAGTATGTAACTTCAGGGTAGTCAATATTGATTCATACAAAAGGCAGATTTCCAGTACTCTCTTGAACAGATGCCAGCTCTGAATATCAATAAGAGGCACTTAGTGCATCAGATGCTATGCTAACAACTAGGGCATATAAAGAAAAACCCTCTGCTTTGAGGAGCATATTATCTAGTTAGCAAGACAATATAGTTAAAGCAACAAAGAATATACTATAAATTCTACCCTAGTTCTGTTCAAATAAAGAGTGACCTAGCATTTCAGAGGACAAAAGTATCCCTTCTAGTAATTGGATCATCAGAATATCCCTTCTGTCTATTATCATGCCTATCCTAGCAACTAGCCACTCATTATTAAATGGTGTCCTGAAGAATATATTTCTCCTCTGTATTCCCAGTGCCAAGTTGAGTGTCAGTACATATCACATGCCAAATAAAACAGAGTGAATGAATAGGTGGATGAATAAAAATTTCTAAGCACAAAACATGGAAGGGGTATTGAAGTGCAGTAATATTTATTTTCTTCTTCCCTTTACATTACATATTTAATTTCATTATCTACAACCAATTTGTGGAGAACTAAAGTATCCACATCAGCATCATACTAATCACAGTGTAAAACCCAAATAGATGTTGATAAAAATTTAAGTCAGTTACCTTACCAAACCTTACCAGGAACCTAACAGTCATATAAATAAAATAGATAACCTGCTAGAACTATAAATCTTTCCTTGATCCAAAGTTTCATTTGGAAACCATATGATTTATTTTCGGCAATAACCATACATACTAATTCTGTACAACTGATACTGCTCAGATTTTAATATACAAAAGAAACACCTGGGGATCTTGTTAAAAGGCCAAGTCTGAGGCTGGAATCTAGGTTGGGTCCCAGATGACATTGATCCTGTTGGTTCTCATACCACATTTTGACACAAAGGGCTTGGTCATAATCCAGCCTGTCTTCATTTTGCTGTTCACAGACCTCACTTCTGTACACTTTTGGGTCCTCATATTCATCTACTCAGCTCAGAACCAGGTTGGCTGAAGTTTGTGTCTATGTGGCAGTATATTTATTTCCCATATCTTTTCATTCTGTGGAGTTCTACCTTTTTTTTTTTTTTTTGGAAAGAACAATAGAATGAAGACATACCTTAGGGGCTTCTGCATTTGAGAAAGCTTTCGTGCCCTCCCACATGATATTATATTTACACAGGGTTTGAGTACATCAGTATCATAATTACTCCTTACAGATCATAATCCTCATGGGGATGATAAGGGATTGCTTGAAAACAATAGGGAGCCTCAGAATTGTTATCAGACTCCACACAGCCAACTTAGCCATAAAGAGGTCAAATAAAATCCTGAAATATTTTCATGTAACATCAACAATGATTGTTTCATAAAAAAATGAAAGCGTGTTATAAAGAGGAGGTTGGCAAGTCAGTCTGAGTTGATGCATGTATAATGCAATTTTCTCATATTTTTATGAATAATTATCTAACACTAAGCAAATTTATCCTCTAAATTTTCCAAGAGTATTTAAAATACATATTTATATTTTTAATAACACTAGCAATTAAGAAAGTCACTTACATTTTTGATTCTACGTTGCATTTTCCCCAGTTTCATTACATTTCACTTGTTTTTTTCCCCCTTACCATTGTGACATACTGTATCATTATTTTGAACATTTTGTCATTTGACAATGTGCTGATTTTTTTTAGGAAATAATTCTAATGCACAATGTCAAGCATTTTCTAGTGCTTGAAATAGCTAGCAACATAAAACGCTGAAATGAAAAGCCATTTAACCATTGCCTAAAGAGAAATAGCAGGTTTTTCAGAGTAGTACATGGCAAGAATGCTTTGAAGAGGGGTAAATATAGGTTTTTGTGTGTCCCATAGGTTATTTTATTATCTGACAACAATATGTTCTTCCCAAATAAGAATTCTAACAAAGAATTTGTTGCCAGATTTAGCTAGAAAGACACTTAGCTTCAGAAAAGGCTCCACAACTTTAACCTCTTTTAAACTCAAAAGATTTTGTGTAGCTAAATGCCATAGAGGAAGAAAAAAATAATAAAATTTGTCAAGTCAAACTTTGAACTTTAGTTTAGGGAAACTGAAAAGGAAAAAGAAGAATGAATATGAACCACTGTTTTCACCAATGTTGCTAGATCTGATCCTGGAAATGTTTAAAGTCAGCCCTCCATCAGAAATGAGAGATGTATAAAAAATAGGGAATCCTTACAATATGATGTTTTGCCTAACATATTATGACAATGCATGGTTAAATATACTTGGGATCCGGTAGATATGTGGACATTCTAATCCTCATCCACATTAGCTGAGAAAACATGGGGGAAGGTTCAACCACAAACTTAACCTGTATACAACCCAAGTACAGTGATAGACTGTGTCATTCATCCAGGCAAGTAGTTGGCCTTGAAGAATCCAATCAACAGAGATATGGATCTCATATCAGTTAGGCGGACCTTAAGAATAAGAATGTAAGAGTATTGACTATGCATAGATATCATTCAGGCAGACATCAGATAGAAAACTGGGGTTCAAGAGTGGACTCCAGTGACTAGACAACATGGAGGGATAGTAGCTGTGAGGGTGCTGGGATATGATAGATTGTGGTGGTAGGAATTCATTTTAGAGAAGACAGCTAAGACCTCCAAACAAACTGTTATTCACAGGGTAATAGCTTTTAAAATTTTCACTGCTGTTTCAAATGAAACATCCAGGACACAATGTATTGGTTAGATGACAACAGAGTAGCTCTGGTTATAATCGTCATGACCTTCACTCCTCCCTATAGAGCAGCAAACCCTAAAGTAATTTCCAAGATCCCAAAGTACCCACTGAACAGGAATGCAAAGCACTGGTAAGGAATAAGGAAGGTAAGGTATGAAAAAAATAGGGAACCCTTTTTTTTGAGGAGTAGGGTGATAGATAGAAGGTCAAAGGAGTATTAGTAGAAAGAGCATCTGACCAGTATGTTGTACTAAGCTCCCTTTAATTTGAACCAGGTCAAACTTTTGAACCCCACTGACTGATGTGATTTATTTAGATCTGGGAGTAAAGGAACCTACAGAGAGGGGTCCTAAGGGACTCTGAATGTGGGGAACAAGGATGAAGGATGAGGTAGCATCAATTTCTTCTTCCTATTTCCATAAAACAAACACCCCTGATTTAAACATACACATTTGTCTTTTGGACTCTAGACCTACACATTTTCAAGAATTTTAGTGTTCTTTGTATTGCCTGTTTCTTTCTTGATATAGGACCATTTTCTCTTTTACAAATACATACTCTAGAGAAGTGATTCTTAAATGTGTGGTTCCTGGATCACAAGTGAGAAATGCAGTTCACAATCTACACATACCTACTGAATTAGAAACTTTGACTCCATCAATTTTATTTATTTGTTTGTTTGTGTGTGTTTTTGTATTCAATTATCTTCTGGGTCCATTTCCTGGCTACAACTTATTATTGTGTAGACCTAAGTTTGAGTTTGATCATCTGTGATATCTATGTATATACACACACACACATAGACACATACAAACATATATGTGTATACACACACAGGAAAATAATGCCTACTTCCTAGAACTGCTTTGGATTAGCATGTTTTCTGCTTAGTATAGTTATTGTCATAACTATATGTCATAACTATATTGTCATAACATGTTGTCATAGCCATGATATTTTTCTGAACATCTGCTATGTGCCAGATGTTAATGAGGAACAAGATAATAGATTTTGAGCAATCATTACTCACTGTGCATTAAAACTGATGCTAATTGTACAGGCAATTTTCCTCATGGACCACGTATAGGTTGTGGAGCTACTCCTTTCTAGCTAAAGGTGCTTAGAAGTGATTAACATGCCTGTACTGTCACCATTCTATCAATCAATAATATGTTTCTGTTGTGTTGTCTTTTAAGTATGTGGTAGAACCAAATAATGATCCTAATTCTATTCCCATCCTGGATCTACATCTTGTAGCTATGTAGTGACCCCCACCCAACCCCCACCCACAGGCTTGGCTGCCTGACAAGATTTGTTTTGATATTAAAAACTACTTCTATGAGAGGTCTTACTTCCTTTTACATATGTGCTGTGGCAAGACAATATTCTTACGTGTGGCAGATAGAATGGGCCCCCAAATGGGTGAAACCTAACTTTGGAACCTAACTTTGGAAACCATGGATGTATTATGACACAAAAGGTTTTACAGATGTAATCAAGATCACACACCTTTATTTGGGAGATTATCCTGGATTATGGTGTGGGGTGGGCAAGGCTGGGGCCAATGCAATCATAGAGTAATAGCAAAAAGCTTCTAGTTACAGAGTCTGATGGCAGAAGGAGAACTCAGAGATCGTAACCATTGAGGAACCAAGGTACTACTGGTGACTCTGAGATATGGGACCATGTGCAAGAACTAGAGGAGAGCCTTTGGGAGTCACAGCCCTACTAGGGAAATGGGACTTCAGTTCTCAACCATAAAAACCAAACAAACAAACAAACAAACAAACAAACAAACAAAAAACAGACTCTGGCTACAACCTGAATGAGCTTCAAAATGGAATTTTCCCAGCGTCTGGAAAAAATGTAAGAGCCAAATGACATGAGTTATTATTTTTGCTTGTGGAATAGTATTCCACTCTATAGATATACCACAACTTTTTGATCCATTTGTCTGTTTTGGGGCATTTGTGTTGTTTCCAAATCATGACTATTGTAAATAGCATGGCAGTAAATACAGTAGTGAGAGTTTCCTTTTGAATTAGTGTTTTTGTATCCTTTTGGGTAGATTCCCAGAAGTCTTATCCTTATGGATGGAAAATTTATATATATAAACACACACACATATACACACTCAGTAAAAAAAAAAAAAAAAAGCCTAGGTGGCCAACAGTTTGATTTCAGAGTTGTGTAATTTAAAGCAGAAAAAAATAGGCAAGACAACTCAGACTTATGATCTAGAGAATCATTAGAAAATACATTTCTGTTGTTAATTTTCTATGGCAGCAGTAGGAAAGTAGTATCCAGAGAATAGAGCAGAGCCGAATTGTCAATTCTCTACAGCAGAGTGCAACTTAGCTGAGTTGACAGGTAGCCAACCCTACAATGGGTGAACCTAAGGTGATCAAACACAGGGTCCCCTAATATTCCACAAACTCCAGAGTAATACACTCTTGTATGCTACTGATATTTTGTTGTTGTGTAAGTAAAGCTGTTGTGACAATGGGTATGATATGGACAGGAAAGGACAACTAGTTGGATGTTGCACTTTTAAAAATAAAGTGTTCTCTAAGAATGGTGATTGAGAAGTTGTTTAATTAATTATGAGGTTGACTGATAGAACAAGGTCCGAAGGTGGATCTGACAGAAGTATTCTATTAAAGGAGATGGAGGAGCTGGATTACTTACCTGTTTTATTGATTATATATTTATGAGAACTCTTTGCATTCAAGGGGAAATGAAAGTTACTATAATTTCACTTGCTATCATTTTTTTTTCTCTTTATGTGTGGTCTAGTCAGTCTCAATGATTTTCACATTTTGAAAAGATTGAATTCATAAAAAGGAAACAAAAAAGCATCAGTCGCAATGTTTGTTTATCAAACTAATAAGTAAACAGCAACCAAAAAATGCAGAAGAAGCAGTTTAATACTTAGACTTAAATGAGAGAGAAACTCCACAGAGTTAAATAAAGCATAAAATGAATATTTCCATTAAGGCTATCTTAACTGAAGCAACTATTTTTTTTAAATAAAATTAATGTAATTTTGGATTAATTTAGTTTTGTTTCATCAAGTCAGCAAAGTTAATTCTGTGTCAATAAAAAAAGAGAAACTAAAGCTGTGCAAACCATTTTATACTCTGTGCATTTCCGGAAGAACTACTGAAAACATATTTAAATTACACCACAGGAACTGTGAGTGCATTTAATTTCACATAAAAAGTGTCATTTTTGTTCCTATCCAAATAAAACAAATCCAAACAAAGCAAACCATTCCATAATTCAATTTTTGGGACACAGTGGGTTATCAATAGAGGAAATTCCCTCCTAGGCCAAAACAAAATGCTGTCTAACACATTGTTCTTCAAATCAATATCAGACTCAGTACTACTGGGTTTGTGTTTGCCTGCTTTCTCTCTTGCTGTTTAAGGTAAGTATCCACACTGTTTTATGAATGAAGGAGATTCAGTTCCTGATGAGTGGAGAGAGCATAGAAGTTTTGTGCACAACTCAAGTTATAAGTTTTGAGTCCCTGAGTGGTGTTACCTAGTCTTTGAGTTGAAGGTTCTGCCTGTGTGTTTGTCTCTACAGGTAAATAATAACTGTTTATAGAAATCATGAAATAGAACTTAATAAACCTCTTGGTGATCTGTCTACAGTCCAACTTAACTTTTATAGTCATCGCTAAAAAAAAAGGAAACACAATGAAATTTTATGCATCTACTTCAAGAAAATGAAATGAAAGCGAGTAATTTTCTTCACAGATTGTCTTAATTGATGAAAATTTATCCCGGATGTATATGTAAGAGGAGATGGTGGGTGTAGTATAAACTCTGAAATCTGTTTTGTCTATCCATGGTTATCCCTTTTTCCCCTTTAAAAGGGGGAAGAATTGACCCAAATCTTTCCAGGAAAGGAAACATCATTGCTCTATTTTTATTAAGATTGCAAATAGACTTGGCATAAACATATCAGTCTCTCAACTGAAACCTTGACAGAAAAATATGTGAAAGTGAGCATGTATGTGTGTGTGTGTGTGTGTGTGTGTGTGTGTTCCTAAGTATAGACCATGCTGGAGAATTCATAAATGTGACTAACACTTTTGAACATATATTACCTGACATGAGAAAGAAAGAAATCATTCAAATGCTGCTTCCCTTGGTAGCACACTTCCTGTGTGTGGTTTCTATTCCTACAGCTTCAGAGGTCCTGTCATCTGATAAATCTCTCTGAATATTTTAAGTAATTTCCTCCTCAAGTCTATGATTTATTTACTTCAGATGAGGATTAGATGATATGTTTTTGACATTATTATTTGCATTTTGAGTTTATTATTCATTCTCTGCATTCATTAGGCATGCATTAAGGCATTGCTGTATCAAACATCTGATATTTGAAGCAGACCATTTTTCAGACTCACCCACCATAATAAATTTCAGCATAATTTTCAGTAATGACAGAATTAAACATACATATTTAGATATTTATGTAGCTGACACTTTGCACTTAAAAAATTAAAAAAAATTATAACTTGTGGTTTACGTTCTGTTTTACTTTTTAAGTTTTAAACATAAAACTCCAAGTCATACCATATGATCATATAGCATGATAGAATTGAGTGAACCCAAGTACCGCTTCTTTGTTTTCACAATTACTGTATTGTTAATTTCAAATCTAATGTTTACATACAGAAATCTTAGTACCACAGGTGTTGGAGATGTAAGCTGTGCCTGAAATGTATTTAGGTGATTCTTTATTCTTAAAATAAGTGCATAGCTGAATTCACATATATTGGAGGCAGACTATAGAACTACCATGCGGTGGTTCATGGGTGATAGGTGGTAGGAAAACCATGGGGTATAAATAATGTGAGAAAAATATATATGTGTAATCAACAAAAAACTGCCATGTAGAATACAAAATTTATTAAAATAATAAAATGCTATTATTGAAGCAGTTACACATGTATATTTTTATCTATAATTACATATATATGCATATATATTTCCATTTTCTCTCTCCTTCCCTGATCACTCCCTCCTTCTCTCCCTTTCCTCCTTCCTCCCCTCTTCATCCTATCTTATTATATACCAATACTAACCTAAGTAAATTTTAGAAATTAACATGAAGGAAAAAATTAGGGGGATGGAGTATTTTGCTGACACTGTTTAAAATTGCTGGAGTATGTTAGTAACAACAAATCACTTTCCTTTTTTAGCGTGACAAAACATAAATCTTACCCTCTTTATCATTTAAAAAAGCACAGTTCAGAGGCATTAAGTACATCCACATTGTTGTGTAACCATTAACATTATCCACCTCTAGAACATTTTATCATCCCCAAATGAAGCTCTCTATCCATTAAATATTAATTCCATATTCTTCCTGCCCAACAGCCTCTGACAACCACCATTCTACTTTCTGTTTGCTGAATTCAATTACCCTGGGCACCTCCTATAAATGGGATCATGCAATATTTTTCCTTTTGTGTCTGGCCTTTTTAATTTAGCATGTCTTCAAGCTAATATGCTCCATCTGCACGTATCCAAATTAGTTGCCTTTTTAAAGATGAAAAATACTCAGTTGTATGGATTTACCACATTTTGTTTCCCTGTTTTTCTACTGATGGATATTTAGGTTGTTTTCTTCACCTTTGGGCTACTGTGAAATATGCTATTATTAAAACATTGGGATGTAGTATGTTTAAGTTGGTAAAGTAAATCACTTTTTACTTGATTTTCTTATCTTTTATTACCTGTCTCTTCGACGTTCTCCTCTCATCTTTACCTACTTAGGACTCCATAATTGTAGCTCACTTTAGTGAGGTATTTTTATATAGATGGAAAAGGACTAGTGTAGGTAGAAAAGTCAGCTTTTTAGTGAACTCTATGAATGTGTTATCATGGATATTATTGCTAAATCTATTTCCTCCCTGTTAGAATGAGATTGATGAAATTATATCCACTATCTATACCAGCTTAGTACAGGTAACAAAAACAGTGAACAATAACATTAGTGTTTTCTTATTATTAATTATGTTATTTAGTTTATTTTACTTTGTTATCTACCCTGGGGTCCTCTCACCACCTTTTTACCCGTGAACCATCTTCTTAGTCTTTTGTGCCCCTCCCTTTGCCAATTTCATCCCCCCCCCCCAAGCTCCCCGCCTGTACTCTTTGGTTCAATTTTGCCAAAAATTACTTTTAAATTTTTCATGTCTCTTTGATTATTTTCCCTTTGTCCCGCATATAAGGACTCAGCTCTGTTTATAAAGGAATTTCTCCTTTAAATATAACTTGTAATCATCACAAAAATGCTATGAAGTAGGATTTATGGTCAATCTCATCCTGTAAGTACAGTGAGCTTTTCCTTGTCCTGGTCATATCTTTAACATTCTGGAATACTGCCGACTTGCAGAGTGTCCACAATAAGTATTTGTTGATAAATTTTTCAGATGATACAAATAGAATTCGGAGAAGTTGAATTAATTATCCTGAAACCTTTGTCCAGTAAACAGTACCTCCTCTTGGACCCAGTCCTCCAATTCAAATTTCTGTACATTTTTTACCATCCTCATTTTGGCCTCTGGTATATCCAGCTATAGGAGAAAATATTTATTGGTAATATGCTTTGCTGAAAAATTTCACAATCTTTATCTCATTACTCTTTATAGTTGCCCCTGTAGCACATAGTTTCATAGATGAGGAAGTTGGATTCAGAGAGTTGAAGTGGTTTGTCCAAATACGTGAGTGATACATCTGGGATTTAGGTCCCCAGGTTCCAGCTCTGAAGGCAGGATCTATAAATAAATGATCAGAATGAGCAGAGTCTGCTACTTGAATAAAAGCAATTTGAACTTAGCCTTAGAAAAAATGCAGGCTAACTTTATCAAAGTTTTGGAAACTGAGAACAGAAGAAATGAATAGGTTTACCCACTGAGAGGGAAGAGGTTCTTGGGGATTAAGGAAAAGGAGACTGGAGGTGTGCCAGATGGACAGGATGACACAGTAGGGAGAGATGAAAGAACATTTTCTTTTTATTTCAAGGCCAACTTGTAGTTGTTGCTTGACTTGGCTGTCTGTTACTCAGGTTTATGGAGTAAGGCATTCAATTCCATGAATTCATGAAGATGTAACCAATCAGTGGTGGGCTGATTCATACAAGAAAAGTAAGGGGAAGACTCATAAGTCAATAAGAAATTTGCTTCACATGAGACTGGGAGGGAGCTGGTAGGTGCTGGCAGTACCAGTGGGGCACTGGTAGAATCTTACAAGCTTCAGTGCTGGAAGTTACTTTAACGCAGGAGATAAGCAAACAGTTAACTTCGACATTAAATTTCATCAAGTGGAAGAAAGAAAGCTGATGAAATGCTATTCAGAACTCTAGAACAATCTGTCTAAAAGTCTCAGGCCAGTCATTTAAGAATATCATCTCCTGTAGTACCATAGGAAAAACACTAAATTATTCTTACTTTCTACTCTCCTTTTTAATACCAGGGTAGACAGTCTCATATGTCCTTACTTTCTGGTGTTAGAATCTTGAAATTTATCATTGCAAAATTTATTCAGAGTGTTGGGATGGTGCTAAGAGGTCTATGTTTAAACATCAATTTAGTCAAGTAGAACCTTTTTATAAATAGGGCTTAATTTCCTCATTTCTATACAGAAGAGCTAGAGATAATGATAATGAAAATCCTGCTTATGTCTCATGGATTATATTTTATATTGTTAGTTGTGTATGTTTATTTTAAAAGTGGGTTTCCAATAGTTGCTCTCCATTTGTTATTGATGGCTTAACTGAAATTAGAGAGGGGGCTTAAGATGGCCCCTTATTTTTAATAAATATTTGTTATGGAATGAACTTAGGTGTTCTTCCTCCCACTAAATTCATATGTTCAAGTCCTAATCTCTAATGTGATATTAAAAAGAAGTGAGGTCTCTCTAGGAAGTGAGGATGTAGAAACTTCAGGACGTCATTCATGCTCTTATGAAAGATGCAGAAAATTCTCTTGTCCTTCTACCCTGTGAGAACATATGGAGAATATTCCATGAGCCAGAAAGCAGATTCTTATCAGAACCAAATAGGCAAACACCTGAATCTTGAACTGCCCAACCTTGAAGTCTATGAGAAATAGATGTTCATTGTTTAAGCCACAAGGTCCACAGAATTTTTGTTATAGCAGTAAAAATAGAGTAAATAGTCCTTTCCTTTTACTTCAACCAATTACCTCTCCCTTCTCTTTTTCTCTCTTATTGGAAGCTCAGTTAAATTAATGGAGATGTTCTGGTCTGGTGTTGTCTCTCACAATCCTTAGGTGTCCATCTTCATCTGCTGCAGATATCATGCCTCCCTGATACCCGAGTCTCCCCGCATTAGTGGATCTCTCCTCCTTGCTTTTCTTTATCGTCCTTGATAGTTATGTTTTTTGAAATGTCTATACTGTCATTTTAATAGGTTTTCAAGAAGTAAGAGAAATCAACATATGTACTCAATTCACCAGGTTTAACTGGAGAAATCATCTCTCATACTTGATTAAAGGAATGAAAGGAAAAGTGTTGGTGTAAATTATTTTGGCAGCCGTATGTGATTAATGGAATAGAATAGGTCAGGAAGCAGAGACAGGAAATCAAAGAAAGCTGTTTCCTTAAGTATAATGCAAGGGGATAAAGTTCCTGATGAGAATAGCCTGAATCAGAAAGTTATATTTGGAAGAAGAATAAAGTAAGGTTTAATAACTTTTAAGGTGCTGAATAACCATGGACAAAGGGGAGAGAAATTGAAGTAAACTCCATGATTTAGAGCTGTTAAGTGCTGTTGATTGGAGCTGGAAAACTGTTAGTGTTAAAATGAAGTCAGACACATTTGAATTGTTGAGAAGTTTAACTTTAAAAGGAAAAAGCAGTAGGGTAGAAATGAAAGTCATAAGAATCCAGAGAAGAATTTTATTTTTATGTTGAGGCAGTGAGCATAAAATCAGTGACTAGATAGATTTTGTTCTATTAAGTAGACATTTGGTGGAAGGTATCCGTGTGAGACAACCCAGAATTCTTTCCAGAGTGCATACTTTGGTGCCATGAAGACTGATTTGCTCACAGAATACTCTGCATTTGGTGATTGCAAGCTAAGAATAATGACCTTGACTCAGCTGCTGCAGACATCTGGAGTCATCTCACTTCTTTCTGGCTAAACTCTGCACTTTGCAACAATTTGTTTCTACTATTAAAAAGATCAGCACCACCTAATTAGGTGTTTATAACTACCTATATTTACCTAACCTATTGCTTTTCCACATGAGCTCTGCTCTTCTGAATTTTTGATGAGAAACTTACTGATTTCCTTTATTGCTTAATGAATTCAAGTTTAGGATCCGAGAAGTGATAACATCTGGCAACTCTTCCTTGAGCATATGGGTTGCAAGGTTATAAGCTCTATGGAATGGTATGCTACATTCTTCTCTTCCGCCTTCAGATTGCTTTCTCTGTCACCACCAGGCTTAGGACTCACCACATGCATATACTTGATACTCTATTTTGTGTCTGGACATTCTATTCATATCTCAGACCTCTTTTTATCCCTTTAAAAACTACTCGAAAACTTCTTTGTAAAATTGCAGCATTTTCAGTGTGGCACAAGAACTATTTGGCTGCTTCCAAATTCTAGTAATATTCTTTTGTCCTTTACCTGATTTCTCTGAAAGAATATCTTCCTCTTGATATCAACATATTCTAACTTTAGAGGTGAATTGTTTTCTCTTTTTCATGGCTGGGTCTCAAATGTTTCCAAGGGAACAAGGTGTTTTTGGTAGTGTCATTCTTATTATTTTAGGATTCTTCACACTTTGCAGCATCTTGCTCTGTCAGCTGCTGCTGTGTGGATATTCACAAGGGCAATGTATAGGCAGGGTCATAAAAATGGCATAAAATTAGGAAATCATTACCTCTGAGGAGAAATTTGGAGGCACTTGGTATAAATAGGAAGTTACTTATTGTGTGACTCTTAAGAATAAAGAAATACTATTAATCCTAGAGAGAGAAATATGAATACCAAGTATAGCTGAGCAAAATGTGTTTATGATGCTGATGAACAAAATAGCTACAGTTTTTGATGGAGTGGTAGGGAAGGGCAGAAATGAAAACACATTTCAGCCAAGAAACTGATTAAGGATAATAAATAAATAAAATACAAGAGAGAGAGTGTGTTGTGGTCTGAACCTGAATAGATTGTTAATACAGATAGGAGACAAAGGAAGTAGCTGAGTCAGAGTACAACAAGATGGGATGAAATAGCTAGCATATCGATTCATATACTATTACTGTTCTCATTTTCTTGGAAATTTTAAGAAGTGGATTTGCTTTTATTGATAGGTAATTACAGTTGGAGAATATTGAACTCTAGACTGTTTACCTAAGGGACAGGGAAGAGAGTTTTATTACCTTAGTTTAAGGAAAACTTTATATGGCATGGTTGGAGAGCAAACCAAAAGATTTCTAGAAAATGTTTCAAATGTCTACACAAGGATTTCATATTATGGATAAATAACCAGATTGTTAGGATTCATCATTTTCCAATATTTCTATTAATGGCTTATTTATTTATGAATGGGCATATGTTGAGCAGTAACACCTATGATGCAAAAAATGTTATAAAGTGAAAAAAATCATTTTTTCCTCTTTATGTTAATCTATAGACGCATCAAATAGCAATCACAGTTCATGTGACCTTGCAGGGCTGTGAACAGCTACTTTAGACTTATGTATCATAACCAGGTATAGTTGAAATCAGTTAATCCATCCTCACCTTGGGGGAAAATAGCAATTTTCATTAGATTTTCTGAAATATTGAAAATAAATTTGCAGATTCCTATGCATCCCTTGAAAATTATCTGGATACCTGAGCAATCATGCTTGGGTTTATTGCCTTTCAATTTTGTACTGGATGGCAAAGAGGCTTTTAAAACGATGTACAATTTAAAGATGAAAAGGATAATTTCCCCTCTGACGTTTCTGATCACAAGAGGTTAATTTTCAGACAAAGATTTTTAGACAGAAATTTGAAAGAACTCCAAGTTGGCTACATTAAGACCTACTAGTATTTATTGTTTTCCTCTTAATTTAAGAGTGAATGACTTCTGACAAACATTTTTGTCAGACACAAAAACAAAATTTTGTGAGGTTCATTTCTATAAAGAACCTGGCCAATTAATGTAGTGGTACCAAAGAAAAAAGTGGGAAAAACAAATTTTTTTCCTTATAGTTTTTTCCTTATAGTTATAATCTTTTAAGAATTAGAAGAAATGTCAGTGGATCAGAAATGAGTTACACATAAAGGAATCCAGTGGGGGAAATCACTAAGTTGAACCTAAATGAAAACAGGATTATCAGATGAAAGCATGTATTCCAAAAATATATAATAAAGGTAAAAATGAATATCTACTTATATGGTGAAGGTAGGTAGAAGTATCTGCTATAGGTACATCCTTGGAATACTTTATTACAGCACTGCCATGATAGAAGTATATAGGTTTGTGACTCTGTGTGTGTGTGTGCTTAAAGAAATAAAGGAACAAAATGAGCTTGATGATATCCTACAAAGGAAAAGTAATAACCATATGTAATCCTTTCAAGTGGAAAATTACTTAAATAAGTAAAAGAATAAAGAAATATACAAAAGTTAAGCTTGACATAATATTCAAGAAATAAACTAATCACATAATTGATGACATATTGAGATTGAAGAATGCCATGGTTCTGAGTTAAATTTTAGTAGTTAGCATGAGCCATTTAACACAATTGGTTATAGCTGCCAGCTCTTGATGCTAAGGCTGTACGTTTCATTTCCTATGTGGGTCAGGGACTACTTTGCAAACAGTTTGTCGCATGGCTCCAAACTCTAGTCAGAGTTCTGGGCAATCAAGAGGTGAGCATCCTTGCACAAGTAACTCAGTATCTGCCCTGCTCAGAGACACTGACACAAAGGGAGATTTGGAGTATAAATAATGACCTTGCCATGTCCTTTCTTACACACACACACACACACACACACACACACACACACGCACACAAAACTTGTGGCAGAAGCAAGTAGTGAGACCCATTCTGTAGGTGATGTCACCCACTTACTCAGTTACTCTGCTGTCACTATCTGTCAATTGGAATCCATATTCTCCACCAAACTATCTCTTGTCAACTCAGGACTTTATAACGATTCACCAAAATCCACTAAGGCTGAAGAACCATAGAAGTGTCTCATAGATTTAATATAAGTGTGTACCAAAGTGTTCATTATTAGTACCAGAGAAGCTGTCTCTGAAGTCTAGTGTTACATAGAAACATCTCAACAAGTGCATGTTCGTTGTTCCAGTTATTGTGAATATTTGTATTTATATAACTGTGGGTGACTCCATCTCTAATGTGCTTTAAAAAACACACATGCAGCAGCTGTAAATGTCTTTTTGTGCAAAGCCTCACTATTCATGTGTCATCTCAGTTTTTGACCCTCTCTAGTCCTGAAAATAGCTGGAATCCATCTCTCTGATTTGGAGAATACTAAGCTTAAGTTTTACCTAAGAAAATACTGGATTCAACAACATGGAGGAACCTATGTTTCCCTCTGATTTCTGACCTCTCCTGTGATGGAATCATGCCCTATCTCTACAGGAGGAGTGTAAAACTCACACAGAGTTTCTTGGTGTCTTATTTAATTACCCCAACCTGGATTGCATCCAGATATTCAGTTATCTTTGTCTTTTCATAAGGAAGTATGTCTCAGAAATTCATGATGAAGGCTCTTTCTATATTTTTAAAACGGTGAGAGTGATAGAAAATGATCATATCTTCTATCTGTGGTTAGACTTTATGGCTTACATGCCTGATTTTTTGTGGTTCTCTCCAAAGTCCTGAGAAATAAGCAGAAAATTGTTATTGACATTATTTGACTTAGTAAAGAAATGAAGATTCAGGGATCTATCAAAGTTAGTAAAAAACGGGAAGCAAAAACTTGAAAGTCTCCTTTTCCTTCCATGCAATCCCTATACACCATCCTACCCAAATTAGTTTTCCTGGGAGACTTTTCTGACTTTAAATAGGATACCTACCAGCTGATAGGAAAGTGAGGACACTTTAAGAGAGAACAAGAGAGTGGGTACAGAAGCTGTTGCCCATAAACTCCTATTAGGAATCATGCAGGGCTGAAAAGGTGAGGCTGCAATTACACCTCTGCAGGAATAGTAGCATTTTCAAGTGTTAATTACCTCAGTGTTCCGGAGTCCTGAGTTATTGCCTGGAACAACTGCATCTGTAGAGTGTAGAAAATAATTCTGCCATAAATTTAGGTGTGTAAGGCCCCAGCTTTGGATAGTGATACAGATAAAATCCCTTTGCAATCTGCATTGTATATATAGGTCACTAAGAAATTACTTTTTATGTGGCATAATTTTCTTTTTGTCTATTAACAGCAACAGTAAAGCATCTAAGATAAATTACTTAGGTTCCTATTAGGCAAGAGGATAGGGCACCTAAGAAGGTCATGGAGAAAATGTAAAAGTCTATTCATTTATGGTAAATAAATACCTAGCAAATAAATAAGGTTCATAATGCAAGCAAAGACAAGAAGCTCTCAGAATCCTGGCATCCACTTGGTTATGTCCCAGAACTTTATTTTTTTGAATTTTTTTTTAGAAAATAGAGGTTTGTAACACTGTATGGGATTTGGAGACATGGGAAAACACCTCCTCGGATGCAAATCACTACACTCTACCCATCACCAAGGGACCCAAGTTTTCCACCATAGTCTCCCCCTTCCCTCTCCCTGTGTTATATAGCCTGGTAACCTCAGCCCTACCATCAGACTTCTAGAGGTTGTTACTGGTTTGGCCTTATCTGACTTTATTTTGTTTCTCTATATTCCAATTGTGAGTAACACCATCTGGTATTTGTCTTACTCATGACTGACTTTACTCAGCATTTTCCCCTCCAGTTCCATGCATGTTGTTGTCAATGGCAAGAGTTCACCTCCCCCCCCCCTAATTTATAGCTGAGTCATATTTCATTATGTATATATATACTATATCTTCCTAATTTACTCATCTTTCCATGTACTTTATATTATTTGGCTGTTGCAAATAGTGCCACAAATATAGAAACCTCTGAAAATAATAAAAATAAATGTACCATATAATCCAGTGATGATATCACTCCTGGATAGCTGCCAAAAATATGAAAAAAACACTGTCTTAAAGGGATATAATCCCAGCACCCAGCATTTTAAGCCAAAGCATGGATGACTCCATTGTGTGCTATGGTGCCAACTGGGACATAAAGACTGGCTTTCCCTGGTGTAGAATATATACCAAGACATGGTGCTCATTCATCACAGGGATTTTAGAGCTTAGAGAATTTTACATTTTTGTTGTGCTATTTGATTTTTAAAATTTTGTAGGCTTCTATAGGCTGATGTTTGTCCTCAATCTACCCAATTTCTAAGTGAAACCCTCATATCCAGTAGGCTGCTGTTCGGAGAGGAGGCTTCTGGGAAGTATTGGATGATGGTGGTGGGACTCTGGTGTGTGAGATTAAACACATGGGAAGAGACTCCGAAGAGCTCCCTCACCCCTTGTGTCCCAAGAGGACATAGTCTGTGAGCCAGAAGCAGGCATTCACCAGACGCATAATCTGCTGCCATCTTGATGGCAGATTCCGCTGTCTCCAGAAAAGAAATAAGTTTCTTTTGTTTACAAGCCACCTGTCTATGGTAGTTTGTTTCATCCACTCAGACAGACTGAAATATGGACTGAAGGCTTACATCAACCCCATGAGCTTAAAATCCATTTAAGGAGAGCTCTTGCTGAAGTTATGATAAATGCACATGTTTAGGTATAATGTGAAATTATATATTGCCCATACGTAAACATCAGTCATGATTAGTAATTATTTTCTGCCCTTTGTGTTAGGTTATAATTCATGCCCACCTCTTCATTGTTTATCTAGTATCTTCAGCTGTAGTCACCTAAGTGAACAAAATGTTCAAATGATGCAAAATGGACTACTGAAAACTATTCCTGGCAGACACTCACACATTGTCAGCAGTGTTATCAGCATTAGCAAAGAGGGTGCAACATCTAAATCAAACTGACTTTTTGAAATCATGAGTTATTCATTGGAAAATGGGAAATGAAGATAACCAGAATTTTTATCTTTTATTAAGGTAGATAGTATAATTCCTTCTAGAAATGGTTTATTTGAAGATAGCAACCCAACAGCGGCTTATAAAATATCTATTCGTTTGACAAATAGGGGGTAGAATCTTTATTGTTATTCTAGAAAAAGTAATTATTTGCTAAAAAGGCATGAATGTTTTTTTCCCTTGATTACTACTGCCTTTCCTTACACTTTATATAATACCTAGTGCTTTCAAAAATACTTCAATAATATTTTGTTTGATCCAAAGTCTTATTTTCCATCTCTCAAAAGAACAGCAGCAACAAAACCTTTCATAATAAAAAAGATAAATAAAACACTTCTGGGGAAAAAAACACTACTGAGTGTCTAGTTGAAATGATCAAGGAGAAAGAACTCTAAGTCCTTTATCTTACGTGATATGATAGTTCTCTACATTAGTGCTATGAAAATTAAATTTATAAATGGCCCTGTTTCATGCATCACTTCAGTACTGTTCATGAATTTTAAGTCATTTCACCATTAAAACAATCCTATGAGTTTTAAATCATTTCATGAGTCATAAGTCCCCAAGGATCATTATTATAACTATTGTATAAATGAAGAAGTGGGGCACAGAGATGTTAGGTAACATGCCCAAGTTACACAGCTAGTCAGCTAGAAATTGAACTAAGGAATCACTTGAACTGAACTTTCATGTAGAGCTTATGAAAAGCCTTTGGTTTGCAGTAGAGGAAGAATTCATCCTTGAAATCTCAACTCAATATTAAAAATATACTTTAATCTTTCTTTCCCATCTACTCTTCTCTAAGTAGCACTGTTGAATGCTAATGACACTATATTTTATTCAACCTCAAGCCAGTCACTTGGGGGTAGTTAATAGTTTTACACATCTTGCTTCTCTTTTATTTTCACTTTTTTCTTGCTTCTCTTTTAATAAATAATCTTTGAGCAAAGTATGCTTCTACCACTAGATTTTTATTTCTACTTGTGGAGGCAAATGAACAGCATATATTTGATCCTGTTTTTCTGTCCATGTTACTGGATTCAGTAATAAAAAGGAGTGGAAAAATCGTTAATCAGAGTGAAACATTTCATTGTGGCAATGGAGTGTGGGATTGTGGGAACCCTGACACAAAATCCTAAACCCATCAACAAAAGACAAACAGAGGCTGTGATTTGCACAGCAGCTATGTAGGCTCTAGTCCTTTGATGGCACAATTGGTGGTATTCAAATAGAAAACCATCAGCAGTCACTTTTTCTCTTTTAGGAATGACCAGCTTGAGAATGAAGCATACAAGGAGAATCAGATTGTTTTCCACACCTCTACTAATTTTGCTTCTCTTGTGACTTTTACTATGCTTATGAACTTGAGCCACTGTTGATTGTTGTCTCATAACATCCAGTTGCAGTTAGCCCTAACTCTGCAAGTTTTGGGGAGATTCTGAATGTTCTTGAATGTGTTTAAAGGAGATGAATGCAGGAACAATTCACTGCTTCAGGGTATAGGGTCAAAAAGTGGCTTGGAGTGCAGGACAGCCCAGAGGAGGCCATTTGAATTTAGGGAAGAGATAGACTACATCTTTGACTAAGGTTTTAGGAAAGCGTAAACTGGAAGGCTTAGCTCCTTATGGCATGCTGTACTTTAAATCAGGATTCATGCCATAATTCCATGGAGATTAAATGTGTTTGATCAACAATTATTGATCAAATACATATTTAATCTCCATGGAATTATATATTAACAATATATAATATATCAACAACAATATATTTCCTGGAGATTAATTGTGTGTATGTGCATGTGTGCATTCATCTTTTCACCCTCCAACTTTTTCCCCAATGGAGGCTGAAGACAGACTGTGAGGGAGCACTATGTGGGGATAAAGGCAGATCTGCCCTGGTATATAACTTTCTTACTCATTGTAATCCTTGTACATTACATGTAAAATAATGAACCAAATGAGAAAAATAGAAAAGTTTTTGCAAAAGCTTTGAAATCAGAGTTAAGGGCTTCAACCACAGTTCAGTCATTTAGTGCTGTGTCATTGGATAAGAGTCTCTGCCTTTTTAAATGTTAATCTGTTCACATAGAAATGTGAGTAGTGCCTTCTAACTTGCATTGTTGTTGTGGGACTTAGTAAGTGTTTAAAATGTTAAATGAGTCTGATGACTGAGTGATAGTGATATAGTTAATGGGAATAAATATTAGCATTTAAAAACTAGACGTGTTTAATTCTGCTAGTTTGCCAGACTGATTACTTTCACAAAATTAACTGAACAATTAAGAGATTGAATCTTGTTGTCTTCAACCAATTTAACTTCCTATCTATAGATTTGTTTATTTGACTAGTGGTGATTTTTTTTCATTACTTATTGAATCATGCTAACACATTAGAAATATTCTGATAGTTATCTGGCCACAGCAATATAGTAGCATGCAAAAAATTGCTTTTAAAAATATACTTGAAGTTTTATTTCTTTATATGTTTTTATAAATAATACAAAATAATGAGCTTTTTAAATAAGGGAGAGCATGTCTGGGTTAATATATGTCAATGTCAAGATCTAAACAGAATAGGTTCCTTTCCTCCTCAATTTTTATCTCTCCTGAAGCAAACCTATGTAGGAAAATTGGCAAAAATCTTAGAATAAAACGATTAGGAGAAGGTAATGGGTAGGTTTCCCTTTCTTCTGGAGTTATTTGTGGATATTAAGTATATTTTTCACTTACAGCATGCATGTGCTTTTTAACTATAAAACAAATGTGGACACATGAAACATTCAAAAGAGCTAGTTTATGAGAAATTTAAAAAGATGAGACAGGGGTAGTATATGTGTTATATGTTGTGATTGCATTTAGTATCAGCCCATTAAAGAAACATCTGCCTTTGCAACTGCCACCAGGCTAAATTATGTTTGTGCCTTAAAGGATATCTTCACTGTAAATAAATAATATATGTTGAGAGATTTTTATGGATTAGCATAAAATATGTCATATTTTATGAATTTTTCAATTCAGTTGGAGCACACTCATGCTGAAGAGCATTTGGTTCCATCAGTTTATTATGTTTATCTTGTTTCTGACTTTAAATTCTCATCCAAACCATGCAGGGCTATTTTTTAGCTGTATGTTCTAATCCAGTCATCTAAAATTATTTAGCGTTAATATAAATTATTAAATATAAAATTATTTAGTGTTAATATAAATTTTTAGATATTACCTACCAAAATTTATAAAGTGTTTGAAAAAAATGTCTCAGAATCTGCTGTCATATTGCCTGTGACTAGGGAATATGAATAGTTACATTAAAAATGTGTTTTATGAACCAGATAAAGTATTTTTTTAACCTTTTGTACCAAAGATTAGACTAATAAATCTGTAAATGAGGGGATTGTTTTAACTTCAGCATCTCTCTACAAACATTGTTATCTTTATTAAAAATCAGTAGAAAGCAAATGGCTTTATTAAATGTACATGAATATGTATATTATGGTACTACATATTAATAATAGCTAAAGTTACTTTAGATATAATGGGAAAAATGTATATCTTAGAGAAATTCCAAGATAGAAATTTTATAAAGTCATATTGGAGAAAAGAGCCTGCTAAGACTCAGGTAAAAAAGACTCCATTTACCAACAGACCAAAGAAAATTAAATACTTGGGAATAACCTAACAAATGAAGTAAAAGACCTATACAAAGAAAACTATAAAACATTCTTAAAAGAAATAGAAGATGATGTTAAAAAGTGGAAAGACATTCCCTGTTCATGGATTGGAAGTATAAATATTATCAAAATGGCCATATTACCAAAGGCAATCTACAGATTCAATGCAATCTACATATTCAATTCCAATAGAGATCCCAAAGACATAGTTTAAAGAGATAGAACAAAAATTACTGAAATTCATATGGAACAACAACAGACCCTGAATAGCCAACCCCTCTTGACAAACAGAAGAGAGAATGGAGGTATTACTATTCCAGACTTCAAACTATGCTACAAAGCTGTAATACTTAAAAAAGTATTTAAAATGTTTTTGTACTGGTACAAAAACAAACAGACCGATGGATCAGAATCAAATACCCAGAAATAAAACTACACATATATAATCAACTAATCTTCAACAAAGGGGCAAAAAACATGCACTGGAACAAAAATAACCTCTCCAGTAAATGGTGCTGGGAAAACTGGATCAAGAAATGCAAAAAAATGGACCAAGACAACACTCTCACACCTTGTACGGAAATCAACTCAAAATGGAAAAAGGACTTGGACGTGAGACCTGCAACCATAAAATACAGAGGAAAACTTGGGCAAAACTCTTCATGAATTTCACCTCAGAAATCCATTCGGGGAAACAACTATGGCTGGCAAAAAACTGAAGGCAAACATAAACAGCTGGGACTATATCAAGCTAAAAAGTTTCTGTACAGCAAAAGAGACAATAAACAAAACAAAAAGAAACCCAACCTACTGGGAGAAAATCTTTGCCCTCCAGACAAATGACAAAGGTCTGATAAAAAAGATCCACAAAGAACTACAGTTCAAAAACAAAGCAAAAAGCCCAATCAAAAAATGAGGAGAAGAACTAAAAAGACACTTCACCAAAGAGGAGATACAGATGACTAAAAGGCATATGAAAGAATGCTCCACATCACTAATATACAGGAAAATGAAAATTAAAACCACACTGAGATACCATCTTTCACCAGTATGAATGGCCCATATAAATAAAATGACAACAACAAGTGTTGGTGTGGATGTGGAGAAAAAGGAACTCTCTTATACTGCTGGTGGGAGTGCAAACTGGTCCAGGGACTATGGAAGACTTTGTGGAGGACCGTCAAACAATTGAAAGTGGAATTACCATCTGACTCAGCAATTCCACTACTAGGCATCTACCCAGAGGTCATGAAAACATTAATTCAAAAAGACATCTGTACGCACATGTTTAATGCAGCTCTGTTTACAGTTTCCAAGAAGTGGTATATATACATGATGGAATACTATGCATCAATCAAGGAGGACAAAACATTTGTCATTCGCAGCAACATGGATGGAACTAGAAGGACTCATATTAGCAGAAATAAGCCAAAAAGGAAAAGAGAAATACAGAATGATGATATATGATGGATATACGGGAAAACAAACAAACGAATAAGAAAACATTAGAAACAACAAAAGGGGTTGAACAATGAAGTTAGAGAGGAGGAGGGGGAAGAAGGTGGGGGAGAAGAAGGGCACAAAAGAGCAGGATGGTTAACAGGTGTTAGGGATGTGGAAGAGCCCTGGAGTACACAATAATGTAATATAAATATAAATACACATATAGATGCAAAATTAAAAAAATTTAAAAAAAGCCATCACAGAGATAGTTGACATTCTCTGTGGATATCTCTTCTATCCTATTCCCTATTATATATTCCCAGAAATAATAATCAATACATGGGATTTGATGTTTATCTTTCCTGTGGTATTTGAAACTTTTAAATCACACATCAGTAAATAATATATTATTTTGCATGGCTTATAATTTTGTAATTATGGTATTATAGTATGTATACCTATCTGCAAGTTGTTTTCTTCCCACAAATAAAGAAAAGATAAAAAAGAAAGAAAGAACATAGAATCATTCATAGGAATAAAGAGGAGGAGGAGGGGGATAGAGTTACCTTGGATTTATCAAAGATCTCAGAGGAGTACATGGGTGGAATCATGGTGAAATGCTGACAAGTATGGAGAAAAGCTGGTTTTGTGTATGTGCTTTCTTAGTAGTTACATGGCCGTGGCAGGTAATTTACCAGCTCTCAGCCAGTTTATCAATGAAGAGAGATTTATCAGCAACATACATTGTCCTTTCCTGTGATGTAATTAGTATGGCATTCTTCCTTCTTCCTGGAAGGTCTGCAGTATCCATTGCTCATTCATACTCTGCATCCTTGCTGCCATGCTTTTGTTTAGACAAAACCTGGAATTCTTTTCCCTGACACGTTTACTTTTCAATTGCCTTTTGCATATTGCCCCTTGAGGTTTTTGTTTCACACTACTACTATTTTGCATAATTTATGAAGTGTTGTTTTCAAGGACAATTTTGGTGTTTAAATGACCTTATTTCCCAGATAATTGTTTTATATTATTAAGAAATTGCCGTCACTAAAAGCACAGACTCATAGTATTTTTCATGTAAAGGGCCCTTGGAGTAAAGTGCTGTTTAAAGGGATTTTACTTTAAAAATTTTTTATCAATACTTTTTCAGTGTGATGAAAGCTCCAAAATAAAAATAGCTACACTATCACTGAGTTGAAAATGGATGTGTCAATTTAGATACAATCTACTAATTACAATGATTTCCAGTGGAGAGTAGCCAGTCACAATTGTCAGTTCTATTTTTGATAAGAAACTTGCTCTCTGCTATTAGAGAATATAATTTAAGAAACAGTTTGTACACATTAAGATTGATTTTACCAAGGTGAAAAAAATGTAGTTCACATTTCTATATCATCAGTAGCTTTATCATCATCACCATCATCATCACCATCACCACCACCACCAACACCACCAACACAGATAATTTTGATCAAGCCTTTTCTATGTTATAGTGTCTTGGGTTAAATTTTATCACTTAAAACTTTTACCACTTTTACTTATAAGTAGACTCTAGCATGGGAAACTCCTGTGGACTCTAACATGGGAACTCCTGTGCAGGATGTCTATTGCATGGTGATGTAATGAATGTCAAATGTAGGAGAATGAGGAAAGAAGGATAAGACAGGACAGTTTGGGATTCAAAGTAGTAACAGGAGAGATCTCTCCTGCCCCAATGCTCACTTCTAGACCTGGCCTTCCAGAATTGTTCAGAAAAGACACACAAGTATTTGCAATTTAATACCAGCTCATTGATCAAGCATTGGTTGTGTAGGATGCACACCTTCATGAAGAAAAAACTCTCCTGCTGCAGGCAGTTTCTGTAGAAAGCCTTCAAATCACACTACCAGTGGAGGGAGGCTTTAATACCTCAGAAAAGAAAGGGGGGTCCCCATAACCAGGCACTGAAATATGCCTTACATGGCATGTCCTACAACATCACACTAACTGTAGTTAGCTCTTCTAATTATTCCACTGTTACCAAAAGGAGATAGAGGCTGAGATAATGACCTTGTTGAATGTTACACAGTGTGAAGTAGACACTTTTTGTTCATCTGACTAAGATCTGAACTCATCTTTTCTCTATCTTGGAAGGCTGTGTTCATCTGAGATTATGTTTTCTTGAACTAGATTTAATGGCTTTATAGTTCAGTTTTAAATTCATGATGATACATACCAGTATTTAATAGTTTCAGATACCACTCTATCATCTTAAGCTGTTTCTATTTACATTAGGGATCTAAAAGAATGTGGCACTTTACTTCTGTAAGTTGTATCCTGTAATGTAAATGATCTCACATCTAACATAGAGCATGGATTCTCATTTTGCTAAAATACAGCTCATTTTGTGCTCTATAATCTGAGTCTCAGTGTCTGGATTTATAGAGATGTGGGAGATAGAGAGCCTGGGTGGATGAAAGAGAGGTTGATACCAAGTGTATATAACACCCATGTCCTATTTTAAAAATGTCTCAAACAATAAAATGTATGTAAAATATTTTAGTAAATACCAACTGCCTACTAGGTAAAATATATTATTAAAAGTAACAAAGAATAAGGATGAGACAGTCAGTGTTTAAAATGAATAGAATGAGGATGAGACAGTCAGTGTTTAAAATGTTGACAGCCCAGCTCTCCTTTCAGTTATAGATAAAATCTTAGCTTACATTTTTATGTTGTAATTTTTCTACCCAAATGTGTTTATGTAGCTTGTAGTGTGACTTCCACACAATGTGTTTTTATAACTAAAGTGTGCATGTCAAAATACACCCAAAATGTTGAAAGCTTATTGGCTTATAGTGATAAAAACTATAAAGAGGAGTAATATTCAAATGTAATTATATTATTTTTTTCTGTTTTTTTACTAATTGGTAAGTGAGCATTTTACAGTAACAATTATATTTCTCACATATTCTCAATCTCTCTGAGTCTTACTTTATATATTACATTAATTAATGCTTTTGATTGTATGAGTACAAATGAAGAGGATTTAAACAAAAATGAAATTTTTTGATTCAGGTAATTTAGATAGTAATAGGATTCGCCTCAAGCCAGGAGCACAGATTCTACTTTCTGTCCACAAACTAGTGTCCTCTGTACCTCTCACTTCTACTTTCTCTTTTATTTGATTGCACATGTGTATATTTTTAACATCATTGTGTACCTCAAGTTTCTCCCACCACTTTGTCACCTGTGATCCATCATCTCAATCTCTTGTGTCCATCCCATACTCACTTTACTCTCTGTCTTAGTTAAATTTCAGATTTGTTCTTTCTTCCTGATGAAAATATGGTTGAAACAGTTCTAGCTTCTGCCCTCTATGTTCAAGATCAGGAAGAATACTTGTGTCTCTCCTAGTAGTTTAGTCAAAGTCCCTCTTCTTTTTTCTCAATAGCGCTGGGTCAGTGACTCTCTCCAGGGCAAGCCTGAACCATATGTAGCTCGGAGTAGAGTCAAAAGCAGGTCATCTCTAAAGATGTCTCCACAAATAGATCAGAGAGAATCCTTGCTTAGAATGTAATTGAGTACTTATTCCTAAAGGATATGAGGGAATACTAGATACCTAAATCCAATGAATCTCCATTAGTGATGCATAAATCTCTAGAATATGCTTCTCTGAAAGCAGTTGTAAGCAAATTTCTAGTCTAGATCATGTGATATTTTGTAAATCCCAGGGGTCTGAAAGGAAAATAAAGTAAAAAAAACCAAATGAACTGTTTCTAATAGATGAAGTTTCATGAGAGAAAAAAATGCAAAGAATTAAATCCTAGGAACAAATGTGAGTCATATACAAGCCCTTGTAACCATTCCTGAATGTTGAGTTTCCACAAACCTAAAAGGGTGGTTTTTATTAGGATGAGAAACTTCCTTCAAGTTAACTGTGAATTGATAATTTTGCAAACTGTCTTTCAATGTTACAGGGAAGATGTTGAATACCCGTATCAGTCCAGAAAACGTGATGGGTGGCAGCTTGTCAAGGTTACTCCTGTCAAGTGGAAGAGTCATGTTTAAACATGAGTGCATTATTCTCAATGTTTGATTTTTGTCATGATTTTTAATAGCTTTTATGATTGTTCCCAGGGGGATGGAAAACACACACACACACACACACACACACACACACACGTGCGCGCACACACACACATAAAATAGACAACTCTTTTCATTAACCTTGCCAGAAAGTAGTCATATGATCTATCTACAAGTAACAGAACTGATGGGATTCTTTTCTCAGCTAGTTTTCAGAAAGTTTTAAGTGCTGTTAAAATTGGTGGATTAAAAAATCCATCGATCTAAGCCTAGTACAAGGGTTATGCATAAATTAGTTTATGAGCATTTCATGTACATTCATTGAAGATTGTTTACAAATAATCTGTTTATGGATAAATACATGAGCATGTATATCTTTGATGGGGTCAGACATCTCCCGTCTCTTCCGGTACTGAAATGGTTCCTCCTATCACAGGTGGGGGTGTGTGTGAAAGGATTGGTTTTGGTGGGGAGGATGCACAAGTAAGAATGTGGACATGATGTGTTACTACCCACGAGGGTTAAGAAAGCTGGCAGGACAAATTTCACCAGAGGCCATTGAAAGATGTTTCACTGGGCAACGTTACACTTAAGGCCAACAGCTGGTGCTGCTTCCGGGAAGCATTTTATGTCAGGGTTGGTCAAGTAAGAACACAAAAATAGGGATAGCAAGGCAATTAGAGATGGATTAGCAATGATGAATTTAAAGCACTAATTCCCCAGATATCCTTGAAAGAAGTCAGATTCTGGGACTTTGTTGTAGGAGAAATCGTTTCCATTACTAGGGTAAGGACCAAAATTTTGTACGCTGAGGGTAACCATTAGCAGCTCTCCAAGACCGTAGGCCTTGAGCGGTTCGATTTCAGAGGAATGATCTATCTTGGGACTCAGAACCAGTGAATGAGACAAATCTATTAATCAGAAGAGGGTATAGTTGGGAACTTCGTTTCAGAAGTAAGTAGACGTGCTTACTTCACAAACTGTAAGCTGTGATCCAGCTGCTTCATTATCACCGAAATTTATTAGAAATACACCCCCTGGTCTGTCCCAGAAAAATGTGTCAGACGCTGCTAACAAGCTCTTCAGGTATTTCATGTGCTCATTAGGATGAGGTGCTTTCAAGGACCCATGACCAGGGTTTGAGGACCACAAGGTTGACCTAAATGCTGGCTCTTTCAATATTGAACTAAATACTAATCACTTTCTGGGCTCTGGTGCATACAGAGCTCCCTCCCTGTGCACACTTCTCTTCCTGTCTCTTTTAATTTTGCATCAGCTCTGTGAGGTGGGCATTTCCTCGCTTTTAAATCAAGACAGAAATTCAGTAAAATTAATAACTTACCTATGATTAAGCTTCATCTTCTAAAAATATTTTCATTAAGGATTTTTTCAGAGTCACACAAGTAGAGAGAGTAATATAATAAAGCACTTGATTCGCCATCACTTAACTTCAATTCTTATTCATCTTGTAGTTCAAGCATGCCCAGGGCAGGTTTACTATCAATGCAGGAAGATGGATGATGAGAGTCTTGGAGCTCTAGGTAGATCATACAGGCTCATGCCTTCTCAGGGAACCAGGTACGTAGACACAACAGGCAATGAGGCTGGGGGGCTGTGCAGGAGGGCTGGCAGTCACCCAACTTCCCATGAACCTTTATGCTTTTTCTCTGGGCTCTCTTGCTCTGGTGTTTTCTCTCATTTCTATAGTTGTGCTTTTGATCTTGTTGCTGCTGCCACCATTTTAATCTCTTCTTCTAGGCTCAGGTGTGCACACGTACACAAGTACATGCCAAACTCCTTGGGCACAGGTGTCCACAGTTATGGGCCATGTGCCCTGCACCCATGCCCCCAACAGTCTTCTACCTTAACACAATCAAGGACACAGATGACAGCCATAGGTTAGAGGTTAAAAAAAAAAAAAAAGGCCTGATTTGCCCTGCACTGTTCTCAGCAAATTTTAAGTATATATGCCTGTATTTTTAGATAATGGTCACCATGTTATACGTTGGGTCCTTAGGACTTAGTATTTTACACCTAAATTTTTCCACCTCTTTTGGCCAACATCTTTCCACTTCCTCCACCCTCAACCCTAGTCCCTGGAAACACACTTTTGTCACCTTTTCCTCACCTTCTCTAATACAACACACATACGTTCTCTTTCTCCTTTCTTGGAATCTGGATTGAGTGTGAGTCTGGTTGACTCCATAGATTGTGTGGTGTCTACCTAAATAGTCACGTACTGGAACTGTTCTGATTGTCGAAGATGATGCACAAGAGTTTTGAGTCAATAAAATGGAGAAAACGGACGATACAAGCTTATAGAGTCTGGGAATAAGACAGATCTAAAGACAGTTGTTGGTGAAGGGATTTATTTAATACAGCCCTCTAAGAGGAACAGAATTCTTGCTTCCAGAAGGAGCTCCTTCCTCAGTTACTAAACATTTGTGAGCATCTCTAGTGTGTGAGACAGTGTACCAAACTGTATGGTCAACGTATTCTTAGAGATATTCTCAGCCTACCTCCCCAACACACTTCCTATTGACCTCCCTGCTGTCTTCCATTCATACCTGTGGTCAGTACCTCAAAGATCATTTGAAAAGGTCACTACACATTAGATATCCTCTGTTCAGGAGGCCTTCCATGACCACCTTTCTCCATTTCCTCCCACCACCACATATTAAAGTATGAATTATTGTGTGACAAATTCAATGTGCTTAAAAAATCCATAAAAGATGGGCTAGTGCCACCTTACTTCACCAACAAGGAAGTGGGACTTCCTTGAGCAAGTCCCAAATCCCTTAATGATCTCTTTAAGAAATAGTTCCTCAATTCCAAACAAGAATTGTTCTTTCCTCCCTGGCTACTTAACACTACTTAAGATGGCATAAAGATACAATTTGGTGGAAGTTGTATAAGTGCTTTGGGAAAGTTAAAATGTCAGTAAGTCTAAACTATTACTAATAAAAAAGTTTTAAAAACTCACATCATTTGCCTGACCTCATTCTCTGGGGCTAAGAATATGTTTTTAAATTATATTTGCACTTTATTTATAGGCTTATATTAATAATCACATTAAAGGATTTTATGAGGGCTATCTCTATTAATCTTATAATAGTATGCCATATCATGTTAGCCTCTAAAATTTTGATTGCTACTCTAGACTGCTGAGAAGTTTACAGTTTGTTTTCTCATATTTCTTAAGTATGTATGACCAAAGTACATCAGAAATTGACACATTTCATTTGAAGAGTTCCACAGGGTCTAATATATCATTCTTCAATTACTGGAAAAATTATGTATGATATGATGGAAGGAGAACTATGGGGACTGCAATGATGTAAGAAACAATTTAGTTAATAAATTTTTTAAAATTATGAATGAACACATTATTATGATGACTACTGATTGTTATAATTATTATAAAATCAGTAATAATGATTATGAATTGTCATGATAATTATTAATCATTAATAATAATCAATAATCACTAAATAATAATTGTTATGACTCAACATAATAATGATTATTATATAATTAATAATATAATTAATAATCATTATTATGATGACTCTGATGCTTATTATGATACTTTATCCCTTGTGAACATCCCAACTCTAGGTCATCATGTGAAATAAATGGCCGTTACTGCTGATTTCTAAGACAGCTCATTAATTGAAAATTGTGTCTAAATCTGGTGAGATTATTGTTATTATTTTAATATTATGCATATCATTTTAAACTTCTTGTGAACACTTTATGGTTGACAAACTTCTTACAGATAAAATATTGGATACAGGTACTAGATATTTGGGGAGAACATTTTAAATATTATTTAGTCATGTGTATAATTTAGACGGTTTTAAAAATAAATAGGACATATAGATGTTTTTTAAAAATATAAATTGACATAGAAAATTTTTTCCAGTGTACTGTTTATTATTTTTGGAATGTATAATGGGGAATAGGATAGAAGAGATATCCACAGAGAATGTCAACTATCTCTGCGATGGCTGTTTTTTTTATTTAATTAAATTTTTAAAATTTTTGCACAAATGTGTATTTATATTTATATTACATTATTGTGTACTCCGGGGTTCCCCTATTTTCCTAACACCTGTTAACCATCCTGCTCTTTTGTGCCCTTTGTCTCTTCCACCTTCTTCCCCCTCCTCTTTCATTCCGTTGTTCATCCCCATTGGTTGATTCTAATTTTTTCTTATTTGTTTGTTTGTTTTCCCCTATATCCATCATATAAGTGAGACCATCCTGTATTTCTCTTTTCCTTTTTGGCTTATTTCTGCTAATATGAGTCCTTCTAGTTCCATCCATGTTGCTTGTGAATGACAAATGTTTGTCCTCCTTGATTGATGCGTAGTATTCCATCATCACGTACATATACCACATTTTTTTCAGCCAATTGTCGATTTTGGGCCATTTGGTTTGTTTCCAAATCTTGACAATAGTAAACAGAGCTGCAATAAACATGTACGTACAGGTGTCTTTTTGAAATAGTGTTTCCATGTCCTCTGGGTAGATGCCTAGTAGTGGGATTGCTGAGTCAGATGGTAATTCCACTTTCAATTGTTTGACGGTCCTCCACAAAGTCTTCCATAGTGCCTGGACCAGTTTGAACTCCCATCAGCAGTGTAAGAGAGTTCCTTTTTCTCTACATCCACACCAATACTTGTTGTTGTCATTTTATTTATATGGGCCATTCATACTGGTGAAAGATGGTATCTCAGTGTGGTTTTAATTTTCATTTTCCTGTATATTAGTGATGTGGAGCATTCTTTCATATGCCTTTTAGTCATCTGTATCTCCTCTTTGGTGAAGTGTCTTTTTAGTTCTTCTCCTCATTTTTTGATTGGGCTTTTTGCTTTGTTTTTGAACTGTAGTTCTTTGTGGATCTTTTTTATCAGACCTTTGTCATTTGTCTGGAGGGCAAAGATTTTCTCCCAGTAGGTTGGGTTTCTTTTTGTTTTGTTTATTGTCTCTTTTGCTGTACAGAAACTTTTTAGCTTGATATAGTCCCAGCTGTTTATGTTTGCCTTCAGTTTTTTGCCAGCCATAGTTGTTTCCCCGAATGGATTTCTGAGGTGAAATTCATGAAGAGTTTTGCCCAGGTTTTCCTCTGTATTTTATGGTTGCAGGTCTCACGTCCAAGTCCTTTTTCCATTTTGAGTTGATTTCCGTACAAGGTGTGAGAGTGTTGTCGTGGTCCATTTTTTTGCATTTCTTGATCCAGTTTTCCCAGCACCATTTACTGGAGTGGTTATCCTTGTTCCAATGTATGTTTTTTGCCCCTTTGTTAAAGATTAGTTGATTATATATGTGTAGTTTTATTTCTGGGTATTTGATTCTGATCCCTCGGTCTGTTTGTCTGTTTTTGTACCAGTACAAAAACATTTTAAATACTTTTTTAAGTATTACAGCTTTGCAGCATAGTTTGAAGTCTGGAATAGTAATACCTCCAATTCTCTCTTCTGTTTGTCAAGAGAGTTTTGACTATTCAGGGTCTGTTGTTGTTCCATATGAATTTCAGTAATTTTTGTTCTATCTCTTTAAAATATGTCTTTGGGATCTCTATTGGAATTGAATATGGAGATTGCATTGAATCTGTAGATTACCTTTGGTAATATGGCCATTTTGATGATAGTGATTCTTCCAATCCATGAACAGGGAATGTCTTTCCACTTTTTAACATCATCTTCTATTTCTTTTAAGAATATTTTATAGTTTTCTTTGTATAGGTCTTTTACTTCATTTGTTAGGTTATTCCCAAGTATTTAATTTTCTTTGATGTGATGGTAAATGGAGTATTTTTAAAATTTTCTTCTTCTGATTGATTCTTTCATATATGAATGCCATTGATTTTTGTATCCAACTACCTTACTGAATTGATTTATTATTTCAATTAGCTTTTTTGTTGATTTTTTTTGGGTTCTCTACATAAAGTATCATATCATCTGCATATAAGGATAGATTTATTTCTTCTTTCCCTATTTGGATTCCTTTTATATCTTTCTCTTGTCTTATTGCCCTAGCTAGGACTTCCAGAACTATGTTGAAAAGGAGTGGAGAGTATGGGCATCCTTGCCTGGTTCCAGACCTTAACTGAAATGATTTCAATTTTTCCCCATTGAGAATGATATTTGTTGTGGGTTTGTCATATATAGCTTTTATTATGCTGCGGTATAATAAAAGGTATAATAAAAGGTTCCTTTCCACCATTTTTTTTCAAGGCTTTCACCATGAAAGGATACTTTATTGAACTCTTTTTCCACATCTCTTGATAAAATAATATGGTTTTTGTTTTTCTCTTTGTTGATGTGATGGATTATACTGTTTGATTTTCAGTTTGTACCACCCCTGTGCCCCTGAGATCAATCCCACTTTGTCATGATGGATAATCGTTTTTATGTAATGTTGGATTCAGTTTGCCAGGATTTTGTTTATAATTTTTGCATCTGTGTTCATTAGGGAGATTGGTCTATAGTTCTCTTTCTTTGCACTATCTTCATTTGGTTTTGGACTTAGTGTAATGTTTGATTCATAGAATGTATTTGGTAGCTTTCCTTTATTCTCAATTTTTTGAAAGAGTTTTAACATTTCCAATGTTAGATCCTCTTTGAATGTTTGGTGGAATTCATTTGTGAAACCATCAGGACGTAGGCCCTTGTTTTTAGGGAGAGTTCTGATGATTGTCTTAATTTCACAGCTTGTGTTTGACTTGTTTAAGTTCTCTATTTCTTCTTTGTTCAATTTTGGATGACTCAATTGGTCTAGGAATTTGTTCATCTCTCCCAGGTTGTTGTATTTGTTTGCATATAGATGTTTTTAGTGGTCTATGATTATCTTTTGGATTTCTTCTGGGTCTGTTGTAATATATTCCTTTTCATTTATGATCCTGTTTATTTGAGTTTTCTCTCTTCTTTTCTTTGTAAGCCTTGCAAGGGGTTTATCAATTTTATTTGTTTTTTCAAAGAACCAGCTTTTGGTTTTGTTTATCTTCTCAGTGGTCTTTTTGGTTTCTATTTCATTTATCTCTACTTTTATTTTTGTTATTTCTTGTCTTCTGCTGGGTTTTGGATTTTTTTTTTTATTTCTCTTTTTCTAGATTCTCAAGTTGGGAGGTTAGAGTATTTCTTTCGGCTGTTTCAATTCTTTTTATTTGGGCCTGTATTGCTGTTAACTTTCCTCTTATTACTGCGTTTGCGACATCCCACACATTTTGGAACATTGTTGTCATCTTTGTTATTTGTTTCCATGTATGTTTTAATTTCTTCTTTGAATTCTTCTTTTACCCAGTGATTTTCTAAAAGCCTGTTGTTCATCTCCATGACATAGAAATTTATATTTTTATTAAAAATCTTAATGACACATTCTATAATATGAAACTGAAACTGCAAAAGAGATGTAATAAAAAGCATGACATTCTAGTGAAATTGTCTAGTTTACATACCAAATATTTTCCATAAGAATAAACAAAATATCGCTAAACAAAACTACAAAATACAAGTTGTCTTATCCTCCAAATCATCAACTTCAGAAAACTGCTTACTGGGATAATCATGAGATAAAATTTCCAATTCTGGATTTAATAAGGACACACATAAGAATTATATGAGGACAACTTAATTCTTCCTCTGAGAAATGATTAATAGCATAATGGCCCTTTGGGGATTATCCAAGCCTTCCTAGAACCCCTAGAGAGTAGAGTCTTCTAAAACAGTGCGAGTGAAAATTGTTTCTTCACCTATACACATAAATGTGAGAAACTTTCTTTCCCAACCTTGTGGATGTTCACAGTCCAAACCACAGTCAATAAATTGAACCTAAATGTTCATGCTCTTTATTTTCCAAAAAAGGCAGTGGTGATTTTAGTTTCCATTAATAAATGTATTATTTCATAACAGTATTTATTTCATTCTAAGTGCCATCAGCCTTCCTGATATGAAAAGTGATTATTTAAAGTGATTATTTCATTTTTTTGAACTCATAATAGAAATTTTGCTTGTCCTAAGTTCCCAGTAGCAGGCAACTTGATAATGAAAACTGTGGACTATAGACACAATGAGATATTTTTCAGTTATTAAAAAATTGTCATCTGGGAAAAAAAAATGAATGTATCTAAGGTGAGTATGCTAAGTGGATTAAGCTAGAAATTGAATGACAATACTAAATGGTTTATTTTTTAATAGAAATAACTGAAGATAAATAACCAAGTGCTAAAGCACAGCAAAAATAATTCTTAGACTCTGAAAAATATACTGGTGTCCAGAAGAAGTGGGGGAAGGAAGGAAGGGTAGAGGAAAGAAGGTCATTGGCAAGGGAGATTTTGTTGGAGGATGAGGGGTCATGGGCACATACGGAGTTGAGAGAATGCACCTCCAAAATTACACAGATAGGTAAATAGATACCTAATTAAAAAAATGAAATTTTACTCAAGCTGTTCAGGTGAGAAAGGGTAATCTCTTCCCCACATTTTTTCCCATTATCCAAGACCTTTGCTTTTTGCTTTGTATTTATTTGATTCACCCTTCCCAGCATCCTGCTCAATGAGTTTTCCTTCCTTTTATTGCATCATTTCACTAACATTCACCTATGATTTTACTGACTGGGAACCAGGAACAAAACAGAAGTCTAGGATTTCTGTCCCTTCCCCTCCCCACCACCCCGATGCAGTTATGGCACAGCAGCTTAACTGATTTTCTATTTGCTTACAGTTAGTTGTGATTCATTATTGTTCTTCTTTAAGATTTTAAACAGAATTAAATTAAATAGGTATAGTTGAGGTATCTGTGTATAGCTGAAGGAAACACAATCATTTCTTGCCATTTATGAAAATGGGTTCTTTATCTCATCACATGTTCTGCTTCAAAACTATTCTCAGGACTGAGAATATTGAAGACTTGCTTTGATTTGTACTGTTCTAATCTTTTACTGAAGACTTTATATTTTAAAAGGTTGGATGTTCAGGCCATAATCAAGATTACATTAAGGGCATTAAAATGAGTCATTTAAGGTTTATGATTAAGGCTCTGTATCAATTAAATTGTTATATTGTTCTGTGGTCACAACCCCTAAATATGGGTAGCTAGATGCAAAAAAAAAAAAAAAATGACTGTCTCAGTCATGCTATATCACACACACACATATGTGTCTGGAAAAAAGGGAAACCATGATGTATATAAAGAACCCATTTAGAAGGCATGTTAAAAACAAAGAACTAGGATATATAGAGATAG